>KN485610.1:101070-156482 GCA_000787095.1 Periophthalmodon schlosseri | reverse complement strand
GCTCACAGGGCCGAGACAGTTTTGCCGACTGATACGGCATTAGCTGCAGGAGTGTGCCGTATTTGTGCATTAGCTGCGGGAGTGTGCTGTATTTGTGCTTGCCTTGTCCTGTGACAGAGAGACCTATCAGGTGCTCATCTCTACCCCCTCCCCTCTGCGCCTCTCCTCCTGACCTCATTCTGTCATCTCCGTTTTCCTTCTTCCCCCCTCTCAGGTCTTTTATAAAGTGTCTCCGTGCATTACACATTTAACAATGCATTAAAAATAGGACACCATCAATCAGTCATTCAGCACCAGAGACGCAATCTACTTGTGCTACTGGGTTTTATGCCATTCTCAAGGTTTCAACAGCAGAGGGAACACGATAAACTCACTTGGTGCTGTGTGTGCGTGATAAAAACACACATTATTAGCCTAATAATTCAACAAATCTTTTTAGCAATAATCCTGACACACCATTGGTCAGATTTACACTGTCTTTCCATGTCCAGTCTATGGGGAAATTAAAGTTATGCAGCAGTCTGACCATGACAAGATGTTGGCTGATGGGTGCCAGGTTAACATCATGGCCAAAACAATGATTTGAGAACAGTGATGCATGATACAGGAAAGGTAGTAGGTAAAATCTGATGTAATGGTTCGGAGTGAGTCAGCCCCGGAGGGCGAATAGTGTGAACGGTCTGACTCCAGGCTGCTCATGCCGAAGCAGATGTTCAGCCGACGACAGCAGTACAAAAGACGTGCAAGACGGCATTCACCACGGCTTTATATAACCCAGCCAAAAACTTCACAGATGCCAGAAAGTTGTGCAAGATATTACATATATGTGGCACTTGTATTGCGATTAAATATTTCTGTCATAATGACCGGCTATATTTGGATGTTCCCTTAGGCATATGAAAAATTTAGACAATGTTGAAATATTTCTGCTTAAGTTTGCTCCATCTTGCAGACTACAAAATTGGAATGCCCTCACATTGCAGTTCAAGTAGTCTGTAATATTGCACACTTGAAAACAATCTGCACACATTAAAAGACATCCCCACCACACCCCCAAATAAGATTTTGTGACAACACAAAGGATACAAGCTAATGTCCTAATCTTCAATTTGAGGCCATTAACACGTCTCAAATTAGATGGAACAGGATCAAAAGAAGGTGGGAATTGTAAGTGGTGCAGTTTTTATGTTTTGTTAAGCAATTAACTTGGGCTAAACACGCTACAGGGTATAAAAGAATCCTGTTTGTGAAATTAAGGATTCAAATGTCTTTATTAGCAAAAAAGGGGAGTTGGACACATTCATTTGTAAGAATTCTACAAAATATAAATACATTTGGCAGTGTCCTTATGTGTGAGTATTTACAGACAGGTGTTTCTGGTGTTAAAGAGGGGGAATCCTTAATCATACTTAGTTGTGCTTCTGAAAATATTGTGCAATTTAATTATATTTCACAGTGGCCTAACTTCTTTCTACACTCAAAACTATATACACGTACAAATATACACACAATGTACAGTATTGGCAGGGCTCCATCTGTGCTGTGGCGGTGTTCTGAGGTGTTTTCTCAGGTAGAGGTGTGGTCGTGGGAGTCCAGGCTTTGATGTGGATTCTCCGAGGCCTGATCATGCATTCTGGACTTCAAAACAGACTGCACTTCGTCACGCGTAACAGCTTGAAGAGGTAGACGCCAACTGCACAGGCATGCCTGGAGGGACGCACACACACAAAAGGCGTTTGTGCAACACATATTTACGGCACAGAAAAAAAGGGCCATATTGGAACAAATGTTGAGTGGAGAAGTGGCAGTATAAATTAACTGGAGTGAAGTAATCGCTGTTCGCTTTGACATTGTGATTTATGGTAAAAGACTAAGATGAGACATGAACAGACTCAGTGTTACCTACCATCATTCTGTTTGATCTGTGCATTCTCATTTCATGTCTATTTTTAGTTTTTTGTTTTTCACAAGAACAAAAGGATGCTGTACTTTATCTAAAAGTTGAATGCACACTCTGTAAAAAAACAAAAAAAAAGACGACGCGGAAGAGGAACCTTGGAGTACTTATTTAAATGCAATACACTGCGCTCCCCTCTGATGACAGCTAGGGTGAATCAAAGTGTATTTTGGATGTGCACTTTTTGATCTGGGAATACAATAAAATGCTTTTGAATTATTTCCCTTTTCAAAATCGCCTTGAAGCCACGTTTTCTTGCACCTTGTAAGACATCACTCTGATTCACTGACAGACTGTCTGGTAGCTTGCCAAGCATCAGGCGTGTTTTTTCCACACCATTCTCACTTATCCCCTAAAGACATTGTTTGCTCCTGTCTGCCCACTTTATAGACATGAGTCAATATGTTCTCCATGACATATTGACTCGTGGGCTGATCAAAATGTAGCCTGATGATGTTCAGACACTGGCAAAACGTCATGTGTTAAATGAGTAGCAGATAAACTAAGCCAAAAATGTAATAGCAGTAACGGTATTACAGTATTGTAAATCTCATTCAAATCTATGTGTAATATGATAGAGCCGCAAAGCAAAGGTCATTATTATTGTTGTAATGTTTTAGATTTAGATGGGGCAACAAAACTAAAATGCTAACTAGATGCTGTTAAGAGCAGGTAATGCAATTAAAATGTTGTTTAATCAGCATTTTATAACTAGTACTTATGTTCCAGCTGAGTAATGTCTAGTCAGAATGATGTAATGCTGCAAAACCACAAGCAATCAATGCATCCAATATTAATAAGACATTACTACGGCACAAAGTCGCTTACTAGCATGTTGCAAATACAAAAAGCTCAAAATTCTTCTTCAGTGATTTTTATAACTGCTTCGTTGCTTTTATTGCCCCATCAAAAATCTAAAATGTATCGCGGCTATTACACATAAAAGTCTCGCCTAATAAATTTTAAATGTTCAGTTGAAACTATAGTTATAAGAATGAGAGTTGCAAATGATTGTACTATGTGTTTAATAACTGAGCGATAACGTCTTTATATTTAAGTCAATACTGCACCATTAATCTTACCTTGAAACATCTTTTAAATCTTTTGCTGACAATATACAAAGCAATGGGGTTGATGCAGGAGTTGAGTGATGCCATATTGATGCCAAAATAATCCAGGACCAGGAAAACACTGTAATGAAAATACTATTTAGAAAAATCATTTGTGGACTGAGGATGAAAGAATTAAAATTTCTCTTCATTTCGCACCTCAGAAGTTGACACCGATTGGGATCCTTGTGATCATAAATTGTTTTTTTCAAAATTCTGCTGAGGTACAAAGGCAGCCAGCAGAGCGCAAAGACAATCACCAAACAGAAAACAGTCCTAGCAACTTCCCTTCTCTGCAGTGGCAAAGATATGATCAGTTCAGTTAAGAGTGATAGTAAAGCTATAAAGATGATTTATGTGACAAAAGGGTACTCGGAAATAACACAAGTGACAAATAACCTGCTTGGTGTGGTCGCTTAGAGCCTCAGAGTTCTTCCTCAGCATTTTCATGGCCATGAGTGTGTAGAATATAGCGGTCCACAGCAGAGGCATGCAGAAGTAGAAGCCGAAGAGCCACCAGTCCTTCCCTGATTTATACAGCTGTGGATGGGGCACGACACGTAACTCAGTCAGTCTATGTGCAGCATGACAGGACAAGACTCTGAGTTTGCTCTTCTATGTTGAACAATACGTTTCAGTTATACACGGCTTAATTTGCGCCATTGTAGTTGTTCTGATGCGTAAACTGCTCAATTAACTACTACTACATTAATTACTGCAGGGAAAAAAAAGAAGTGTTTAAGATTTACTTAGAAAAATCTGTACAAATAAACAATATTATAAGAGATGTTGTTATTACCTTGGATAGATAAACTTAATCTCTACAATACAACATCTACTATGGGAACTACTCTTAATGGCAGAAAAATACTGCTACTGCTTGTACTATTATTTTATTACTACAATTTTGAGATAGCTATACAAATTAAAAATACTTTCAAAAACTATAATAATTTAAGAGTAACGTTCGGTTACATGAAAACGAGGCTAAATGAGTAAGTACATTCTCTGTCCACTACCTCAATATAAAATCTCAATATAAAAAGAAATGTTGTTATCTGATGGGAACAATCACATTACCTGCATGAACTCAGAGTGTTGCATGGGATGCAGGAGGCAAACTCTCAGATGTCTGCCTTTATAGTCCATGGTTATCATATCAAACCCCACCACTTCAGGCACAGCCAGAATGAGGGAAACAACCCATATCAGGACTATTTCGACCGCTGTCCACGCTGAGACCCCGAGGCCTTTGATTCGATTCCAGGATACTACGGCACGGTATCTGCAAAATCAATATAAAAAACAGTTTTGGCCTAGGGGACTTTTGTCTGTAAAAGTGATACATAGTTTGGCCAAAGAACATTTCAAGGGCTAATGCTAAACAAATCTATCCGCTCTGATGTAGATAGTGCAGGGAGATTGGACACTATTCTCTTGTTGAGAGCAGCTTATCTCCTTACCTGTCAACACTTAGTGCGCAGAGACTCAACACTGTGATGCCTACTGAGGTTTTCTGCACAAAGGGGACAAGTTTGCACAGCACCAATCCAAACGGCCAGTCCTCTGCTATCAGCTGTTACCAAAACAACCACGGCTATCAGTTCAAGGTTAACTTTTAAATTGAAAAGAGAAACAGCAAAAGAACTTTGATTTTGCTTTCAACAACTCACCCTGTATGTGTTGATTGGGATGTCAATCACAATGTGGACGAGATCTCCTAAAGCCAGGCTGGCGATAAGAATGTTGGGCCCACTTCTCATGGACTTGTTTGCAGATATGATTTTTAATAAGGCTGCATTTCCCAGGATTCCGACCACAAACACAAGGAGGGAGACTGCGGTATTGACATATTTGAAGGCGTCTCTGATTCGAGCCGGCTCTGAGCACATGGGAGGCAGCGGTGCTTTTGGTCCTGCTACTCGAGGTGGATGGATTGAGCTGTTGGATTTCTGTTTTTCTTGTATTAAAAGACCAGGGGACATGGTGGTTCCAGCGAGTTCAATTACAGAGAGTGGTTGTGAATGCTGATCACTGGCTTCTCCTGTGACCAGAATATTTCCCAAACAAAGAGCAAGCAACACAGTCCACATTGTTGTTGATTTTCCTCTCCAGGCACAGAAAGGATTTGGAACTGAAAAGAAGAGTGGAAATAATTAGCACGCTGAGATTTATAACATGCGCCGCCGGTGAGGTAAAGGATTAACATTAAAAAAGCAAACATAAATAAGCCTGATATATTGTGATACACTGAATGCCAGTTTACCTTCAGAAGAACACCGCCAAACGCAGCATGAAATAGCTCTGTGTAATAACTACAAAACAGGCAAGATGTTTAACACAAAGACAGCTCTGCCATAAATGTTGGAAGCCTGCAGAGGAAAATGTGTCTTTTATAGGAGCGAGGTATTATTGTCAGCATTACTCATCGATCTGTCAGTAGTGACTGTAATTACTTCCCTTGATGCATCACCCTGTACAAAAGCATGCTGTTGAAGAGTATTGTCTGTTATCACCAAGTGAGATCATTTTATGGGTCTCAGGAAAGATCTGATGTTACAGCTGTTTGTCCTTCTTCCAGTCTAAGGGCATTTTCTTATTTAATATAAGGTTCTCCACAAGCACATTTGAGGCGAAATGGCTTGCTCTTTTTAAAATCACCTTTCCACTCAGAGCTATTGTTCGAAAATATAATAGAATTGAAGCATATGACATTTTAGGCGAACAAGAAGCAAGGATCCTGCCGGGCAACTACAGTAGAACAATAACAAAAATGATTCAAACAGAATCATACAATATTCACTGAATGTCCTCTGGAGATTTGTTGGATGACATATTGTGTGTTTTTTAAAATGAGCCAGTCGGCAAGATTCTGCAAGAGAGAGCATCTGAGAGTGCTGAAGAAGGTGACTTCTTCCCTCGACAGCTTTATGACAACCTGCGGCGCCTGGAGGTGGAGCATGAAACATGTGACAAGCAGAAGGATCCCATTGTTAATATCATATCCGACACCTTCTCCTGCGCTCTTTTGAACATGGAAATTTGTGCTCCTCTAATGTCAAGTGACCTTCAGGATGTATGTGCTGCCACTTCCCCAAGAACAACCGATTAAAGAAAAAGAGACAGCTGAGTGGGTAGGGAGAAGTATGACATGTGCACGACTGCACATTCTACGCAGTCTGCATTAGTGTCACCTTTTCTTCTATAGGGGATTCTGAGACAGACATGTCCTTCACCTGTAAAGAAACAAAGAGGATAAGCTGGTATTTACAATAGTTATGGCATAACGCACATGACAATATGCTAAGCATTGCACATTTTCACACAGTTACTTAAAATGCAAGAAGCATAGCTGCAGAAGGTTAGTAGGAATGAACATTTTCAGGTACTACAATGTTTCAAAAGGACACAGAGTGTAACTAATAAATCAGGGGCCTATCTAAAAATCTTGCAGTTCCCTATAATAACATAATTTTCATTCTCTTCATTTCTTTTTAATAATTTAAAATCAAATTAAACAGAAAATGGGAGCAACAATAGTGTGCAAGGACATGACCAAACTATTTGAATCTTTGACATAACAGTTGACTGGCTGTTACAACAAGATTTCAATGCCACTATTTGTCCTCACTATTTTGTCCTTTTGACAAAAGAAAAGGATTTCACAACAATTTCATTCTCAGTCAAATTTTCCTGATTAAATAAATAATGGTTAAGTAGATACTATAACTATTTTGAAGCAGTCTGTTTCTTGCCTTGGAGATCTTTCAGACATATTTTGAGTTAAAACACTAATATCAAAAAGGAGATTTGGCTTTGCACTGAAAGATGACATATACAACAGTCCATCTACATAGAGGCTTTTAGAAATGCATTGATTTCCATTTGCAAGCTGATTTTTCTTTCCCAAAAGAGATTTTCACAAAATGTTATATAAAACTTTTCCAGGTAATAACCTCAGCTGCAGTCCTTGCTTTCCCTCTTGCTATCTGTGCTCCATCTCCTGATCACAGTCAAGTTCATCCAGGCACAGGCGCACAGGGGTGAAGATTCATTACTTCTGCGAGCACTCAGAGCCAGACAGATTGGAGGTGGGTGGAGCAGAGCCTTTCATTCAGCTGTCAGGGTAAGCTATGTCATCACTCCGGGCGCAGAGGGGGTCACCTGTTCCTGCCCTCTCCTGCCTCTCCTGACTTAGACATCTGTCAAATTCCTAATTATTTCTCTTTTTGTACAGTTCAAGAGAAAATCGAAACACCAAGGCACAAGTGCTGAACACGGACACTGTCGCTCATGTTTGAAAGGTAACCTGCTCCAGAAACTGTGTACCAAGAGAGCGTCAGGCAAAATATTTCAAATCAGTCAAAGTTTTAATCACCTTCACAGTTTGTAACATTTGAAAAAAGTGCAAATTCTCCTCAATTATTAATCTTAGGTATAACAGTTATATACATTACATACACATCATATAAAAAGCAGGAGGAGGCCACCATAAAGTTCCACATATTGGCCAACAAAATGATAATTCTCAAACTTGCACAATTTTGAGTTCAGAACAAAACTAATTATACTTACATGAAATTTGTTAGTTGATGCGCCCATTTTGGGTCATTTATCTTTATGCCGATGAAAACAGAAACGAAAACTAACAGTAAAGTATTGTCAGAGCATAAAAGCAAAGTATATATTAACTAAACATCTCTCTAGCCAAATTAGAAACATGGCTTCAGAGTGACAGGTGGAACCAGATGGGTGGAACTAACCAATCACAGTGAAGTGTGAACTCTCAGAAATTGTGATCTAAGCTCTAAGAAAACTGTGATCTGAATTATTTGGCATATCTCCCACCCCTAATAGTAATACCCCAAAGCTGTCTTCTGGTAAATAGCTCCATGATGTGATAGTACAGACGCAATCTTAGCTTCATCAGGAATACATTCTTTCATATATCTTTCTAAGCGAAAGCCATATAAATCTGCTATGCACAGTACAGTACAGGATTCAAACTTATATATTTTATTACAGTGCTTACAGGAAAACCTTATACTTTTAATGTTATCTTGCTAACAGAATAAAAAACTGTGTAGTAAATAGGCTCCTTGATAGAGGGTAAAGTGCATATATTTCCTACCTCGCGTCTGGGTCCTCCACACTCATCACAGCCCGAACAAAGTCCTCATAGTGAAAAGGTACTGTCGATTTAGTCCAGTGGCTTCATATTGGTCATAGCGCCTGGAAATGATAGTGATGGCCTTTTTCATTTTCTCCCAGTAATAGCCCCATGTGCAGGCTATAATATCAGAGGTGGAGAGGTGATTGTGAATCTATTTTTCGCTGCGATGTAGGTTCCAGAGGTTGAATCTAAACAGGATGTGCATCTTGCTCCCACTGGCCACTGCTAGAGGCTTTGTCAGCCCATTCGCAGCCTGTGAATTGCTGGAAAATGAAATAAGGATTGAGACAGTGAGGCGGGCCCTTTTGAACGCGACAAAAATAAATTCCCTCCAAAAATAATGAACAGTCGTGGAAGCTTTTATAGAATCGCTTTTTGTTTATAGCAACATTCATTGTGAACGTTTTCTCTATTTTTATCCTTTTGTTTGTGGGGTAAAACAATGAAAGACCTTATTATAGAATAGAGGGAAAAATAGGCACAGGAGGAGGCATACACAGAGATTGGCGCGGAGCCTCATACAGCTCGAATAAGTGAGAGGGATAGGGAGCGGCGAAAGAAAAGGCCAGAGAGAGGCGAGTAATAGGTTCTTTCTCGCAGTCCTTTTGGAACACATGGTGAAAAATTACCTGCATTTACTGTTACAATTTGCTACACAGGAGGCAGCAGATAACTATATATTTAGCTGAACTCCATTATATGTGCATTCGGACAGGCTTAGATCTACTACCAGTGCGGTGTAAGAGATTTTTTGAAAGTCTTCTTGTCTTATCTCTTAGGAGTTACCAGCAAATCAGTCGCATGTTGGTTTGTTATATATATGTTTATTAGGGCTGCACAATATAATCGCAAAAAGTATCGATATCGCAATATTGACTGACGCAACAACTGATATCACAACACACTCAATATGTCGCAATAACACCAAGTTTCTCCATCTAACAAAAATGCACTTTCTTAAAAAGACAATGTTACATATCATTTAATTAATAATTTTCCTTATTAAGTCCAAAATATGTCTCACCACTAATTTACAGCATGTAACTTTTTGTTTCTTGTTTTACTATCATTTAAATTATTGAGTCAAAAAGTATATTGACGCCGTTCTTAACAGTCATATCGCATATCACAAAACTTTCTATATTGTGCAGCCCTAATGTTTGTATAACATTTTGGACACATAAAGACTTTACGTTGCATTGTTATTCACTCATTCCCTACTTGGTGGTGATAACTGTAACCACAGCTGCCCTGGAACTGACTGACTGAGACGTGGCTCTCAAGCTGTGCCAGTGTCCTCACCAAACACAACCACAATCACACACACACTGCGTTCAAGTTGGATGCATGTGTGTGTCTTGCTCAAAAACTAATGACAGAATCCACTGGCCAGAGCTGGGATCTGACAACCTTATGAGACACTTTTATCACTTTTTTACACTGGATGCCTTTCTTGTTGCAACTAGCCAAATGTGAGGACTAACAAGAATGGCCAATTCAGGTGAGTACTTCTGGGAACATCTGAGTCAATTGTCTAGACTTTTTCCAATGCCGAAATCCCTTATCAACTCTCTGTCAATGCAATTTATTTTCCATATTTTTAGTTTCAAAACAGCAAGCAATGAATTGAAAGGTTTACAAGTCTGAGGTCATTATGTAGTGCTTAATGTAAATGAATAAAAACTCACTAAGAAAGAAACAAGTTGATACTGAGGTAAGTGATGACTCAACACAAACTCACCTTGAAGTTTTCACGTTACCAACACAAACAAAAAAACGTCGGATTAGAAATGTTTCTGATCAAAAGGAACAAGTATCACAGTGGGTGTATTGTCAAACAGGAATTTGGAAGTGGAAATAGCGCTAAAACACTAAAAGACACCATTTAAGTTGTATTGAAAATATGAATTGTCATCTCACCTCATGTCCAGCTGGAACAAGTAATGTTTGTATCCTTTTAAGCAGGCCTCAAAGTGGGGATCAAGGACTGGGTCAAAGCACTTAACGAGAGGCGTCGCTCACTTGCTCCCTTTGTGAAGAGAAAAAAGGTTTGCACAATGTTAATGATCCTTAATAGTGTGAGTTGTCCTTCTGGGAAAGCTGCCATTATTATATGGTCTGTAGAGAGAGAGACTGTTTCACTTACATTTTGTTGGAGGACAAGGACGTGGAGCGCTGCGTCAAAGGCATTTCACTGATACGGGCCACTATCACAGGAGAGATGGGAGTTACGAAGCAGCACTAAGTCTTTAATTGGATAAATACACGGCTACTGTTTTGTTATGTTGACATTAAATAAGTGATTTAGGAAAAAGTAAACAGCATATAGGATTCCAGAGCATATTTAGAGCCAATTTGTAAGGCTGATTTTAACTATGTTCTTGAAATTATATATTGGCCTGATAACATTTGTGTTAGACTTCCAAGGATAACACTACATTATCCTATTCCAATAATTTCTCCGAAGAGTGGGAGAAGTCCTAAATCACACAACACTGGGTTCACAAGAACCAGACAAGATCAGAATTGGGATTGGGCCTTGACATAACTGAATACTTTTACATTGGGTTGATCATTTTTCATTTATTTATTATGTTCCATTAAATTTTAAATGTGTTGTTGATTGAGCAAAGAGCTGCATTAATCAGAAAAGCAATGAATCACCGTACTTAACGCTCTGCATTGGCAAATCATCATAAGGTCAGACAGCAATACAACTGTACAAAGTATTAGCTGCATGACATACAATTCCACAGACAGAATTACTCAGATTATTACTTACTATTTATCCCCATGTCCACAATATCTGCTTCCTGGTTATAAATCTGTCTAAATCTCATGAGCCTTGTCACAATAATCAAAACAATACAATACAGTTAACAGGTCAAAACTTAAACAAGAAACACCCCAAAAAATTAATAAGTTACAATTATCCATCTACAATTCATCACTGAGATTATATTATAAGACCTAGGTCCACATACTGGGCGACAATAGCTCAGCTGGTAGAATGTTTGTCCACTGATCTGAAAGTTGGTGGTTAGAATCCCACTCTCAAAATAAAGAATATCATTGGTAGAGTGGTCAGATCCACTGACCCACAGGTTGGTGATTCTAGCTCCCACAGATGAGTACTGTCGTTGTGTCCTTGGGCAAGACACTTAACCCTCCTCGCCCCCAGTGTCTGCGTACTCTGGTGCATGAATGTGTGAATGGGTGAGTGGTTCCTTGATGTAAAGCGCTTTGAGTGCCTTGAAGGTGGAAAAGAGCTGTATAAAAATGTGACTATTTACCATTTGACCATACAAAGACACCTAAAACTAATGCAACCTGGAAAGTTAAAAAGTGAAATGTATATTTAGCCTCAGAAAACATTCCTTACAAGATATAAAATGCTTATAAAGAGATATAAAATTTTTTGTTTCATTTTTTTAATTGCATGAAAGTATCTTCCAGTGCCCAGTGTAGTGCCAGTGATGTTTGGTAAACGGTTTGGCTGGGGCACAAAGAGCTGGTCTTAGGATGACTGAAGACATTTTAGGATCCTTAGCCTCCTGGACTTTGGTCACTTTAATAAGAGTCTCTTCAGTCCTCTTCTCCTCTTCACTCTTCTGCTCTTCCATTGAGGCGTCACTGATGTCTGATTTTTCTTTTTTCTTCCCTTCATCCTCTCTCTGTAGGTCAGCCATTTTCCTTTATCTCTCTACAGGCATCATTTTTTTGGGGACTTGTCAATTTTTTTCTACCAACTCCTTTCTTTCTTCTAACCAGGCATGTTGTTTGGCCTGCCACCCCTCCTCTCTCTGTTGGTAGGTCTTCACACCGGCCAACAACTCCAGCCCTCTCTGCTCCTTCATAACTCCTACATGCCTGAGCACGTCTGAAGGCAAACGCTGATCTAACTGAAGTAGGTGCTTGGTTGTGTCTGAATGTGATATTAAACAGAGTTTGCCTCAGAATTCTTAAATTTGCTAAAATATTCTGAAATGTTAAGATCCACCCACTATCACACACCATGGTGAATGTTGCTGCCCTTTATATTATTACAGAAATACACACAAATCATGAGATACCGTGATGATCTTTCTGCCAGGGTTTTTATCACATACTTTTTTTTCCTATTATGGGCACCAGTTTGATTTCACTTCATTTTTCCATTGATTTTAGATTTTTAATGAACAGCCACCATGTATTGCTGTTATTGCATAGTTTTAGCTTTATGTTAAAAAAGATCTGGGTTTTTTTCAGACCAATAATATTTTACAATAGTAAATACTGTACATTAAACTGCTGTATTCTTTCATTCATTCACAACTGTATAGTTATCTCTTAGGGGTAGGGCAATAATACATAATTGTGTTCATGCTTTTTCCATTTATGTTCCATGGAAGATTCCATGGAAAATTCTTATATCATTTTTCAGTTGTCTAATGTAACTTAACACATTCTATAGGCACAAAAAAGAAACATCGTGAGATCATTCTCCAGATGGACAACAGCCTAATCTTGTGCATGAGGTCCCATCCAAAATATTTCCCTATTAAGAATTTTTAGTTTGACTATTTGGAATGATTTATATTATATTACAACAGAGGACTAAACCATTTTAAGAATAATAATAACTCAATATAAAGACCTCCTGGAATTATGTGCACTTAGGCTATACATTAGGTTGCTGCCAAAAGATGGATGTGTGTTTGCACAAATAGCCCCAAATGAGTATTTTGACTTTGATCATCACATGTGACTTCACCCCACAGGCAACAAGACTCGTTTATAAAACAAATGAAGCTAAATGAGAAGCACAGATCCATGCATGCATCCCAGTTTAGCTAACCGGAAGTGCCTAGCCTAATTGTGCAGCATAATTGGAGCTATTTTTTAGGCTACATCTGCTCACCTGCTACAGGCTAAGCCCATTGCGTTCATTAAACTGTAGTGTCTTTGGTAAAGCGTGGTTCCAGCTGAAGGTCGTTGTTTGAGCGGCACGGGGGGTTGTGGACTTTCACCTTTCACCTCTCTGACCTTTACCTCTGTGGAGACGAGGCCACGGCCCCAGGATCAGCATGCGCGTGCCCCACGCTCCAGCGCGTAAACGCCACCTTCGTGCGCCATAGCGCATAGAGCCTAGACATTTGTGCATCGTGGGTTACTTTGTAGACCTGCGGGGTCAGAGCAAAGCTAAAAGCAGGTGAAGTGAAAACCGTGCGTTAAGAACGGATTGTTGTTTATGAGAGCGCTTAAGATTCTCATTATTTCTACATTTTTGCATTGAAAATAGGCTAGTCCAGCCTATTTAACCTTATTTCCCCACTATAGTCTTTTTAGAGGAAGCTCTGGCTCCTCATTTCTTCTGTATCTGCTGAGGAACAAAGGTAACACTTATACAATATTGGTTACAATGTGTAGATGCACCTGTATCCCCTTGAACTATCTATGCTCATTTGTCCTCTGAGCCTGTTGCTGGGCAATCTAACCTCAGAACCTTATTTTCCCCAAAACATCTAGAAAAAGCTGTCCCTTTAAAAAGAACAGCCTTTTGCCAATGCCTCTAAACTATACCCTGCTACACAGCCGTCTTGTTCACCTTTCCTTTTAGTCTTGCTTTCACTCTTTCATCTCACATCACATGTGACATTTCGCTACCCATTTTAAACTGCCACACCTCTTTTCCACACTTTGGGCTGATGACCCTTTGTAATTGCCTTTTAAAGATTCTAATATTTTATCCTTTAGGAAGCGAGTGCTAGAGTTGTGCAGTGTCCAAACAGACAACAGAGATCTTATTTAAAATGTAACCATCAAGTCGTAGCAGCCTCTAATCATTTGCAGTAAATCCAGTGTTAGCACCTGGAGTGTCCTCCTCTCTCAGAGACGTATTGCTAAGTGAGGTGTCCTTTTTCTATTGCAGCCCATTTGTCCACAGCCCTGGAGAAATATGTCGGGATGAAGAGCTCAGAGATTTACTCCGTGCCTGGCTAGATGCAGACCTGTGACATAGTGGCCCGCAAATCAGCACAACATTAAGCCCCAACTGCAGCAAGAGTCAACCAAGGCACACCTGGTAAGACAAAAATATATAGAGAGGTGACTCGAAATATAAATGCAATGTAATTTAATAAGCAAACAGGCATAAACAGTAAGCTGAAGACAAAAATTCCTTCAAAAAGGACAGGACATGGATGCTCAAAGTAGGGCCAACTGAAAAAAAGCTTTGATTGACTATTGTCTGTAGTTTGAAGGCAGATCAAAAATCTGTCCTTGTTTACAGTAGAACAAAAGTGGTTAAATAAAGAGAATCTAAATCAAGTATATAACAGGACTATTCCAGGTCTAATCTAGGGCTAAATCAGGTCTAAAAGTGGATTAGATCATTTCCACTGTAGTTCTAAACAAGAAATTATCCAAAGAAGGACAAGAAAGTGGATAAAATTAACTCCAAATTAGGCAAACCCACAAACTGAGCTCAAAGTGGACTTAAATGATGGCTCAGGAAACACAACATCTATTTATAGACAACAATATGTCCTCTCTGGATTACTGCCAATATGTCCCAAATACTAAGTTTAACATTATTCCTTTAAAAAACAAAAAAGAACATCATGTACATTTAGGGCTGTTACTAATAGGCCATTACAATGTATCTGAATTGGTTTTCCATAAAATTAAACTGCTCTATTATCTTTTTTATTTATTCCTGTGCCTGCTGCTGCAAATTGAGGCTATTTTCAGCCATGTAAACAAACTATTAGCTAAAGCCGGCCAGAACATTCAGTGTTTTCTCACCCTTTATTTGCAATTAATGTAATTTAGCATCTACCAAAGCACACGGGTTGTACACAAATCAATTAACACTATCAGTGCAAATTTAACACACTGCTCACTGCTCCCGCTATAACCATCAAACCATTGAGGACAATTTGTTGCTAAAAGAAAAGCAAGATATGATAAAATTGACTTAATGAGATTTATAATCCACTGGGACAACCACAGACACAAGGAGGAGATAAGAAAACAAAGGTGGATTTGAGGCTAATTGCAGTTTTCTGTCAGTCTCATACTAGTTTTAATGGAGGTCTTTGGAGACGTATTGTTCTGCGGTGGTTGCTATGGTACAGCAGAAGCAAAACATGTTTGTATCTGACCACTCGCTAGCTGTCGGAATTCACTGTATCTTCATCTTTTGTTGTGGTTAGGGGGCTGGGCAGGGTGTTACTGGCTTATTTTTCACAACATATCCTCTGGAAAATCCCAAGATATTTCACAAAAAACATCAAAATGAAAAATATAAATTGGTATAGATTCAACCGAAAATACAGTATTATATTTGTGTGTGTATATATACAGTTCAGAAGTTGGCTGATTTCAAAATGCCCAAATACTTTTTAAATTGTACTAGTCTTAAATGCATTTGTCTATGAAGTCCTAGAGGCTATTAGAATCACAGGGTTGGGTTCAGAAAATAAACTTTGAAAACCAAACCAAGGTTACCTTTTTCAAACCTTTGTCTTGTGATTGGTCTTAGGGCACAGTTGCATTATTCATTGACTCCCCGCACACCACACACTGATGGCTCTAAGTTATGTGTAAACACTTTGTAGAACCTTGACTGTCAATCTGCAGTCACAGCCTCCTGCATCACAACTAAATCATGTAAACACAGAATGCGAATGTGGGATTGTGTCCGTGGGATTTGAACCTCTAACCTGTGCCTGTTGAGCCACTATTGTCCCAGATTAGATGTGTACAAGAGTCGAGAACTAACTACTAAATAACAGATTTGTTTTACACACATCATTTGTTTATAGCTTACAAATGGATATGAAAGTGAAAAAGAAGAAAATGCTATTTGGATCAAAATGTCTCAATAAATGCAACAACTGTAAAGAATCTATTAAATACAGTTTAGTTAGTTTTGGCTCATTGCTGCAATCTATAATAAATTAAAACTTCAGTATTCATTCAAGTTAGAGCCTGTGTCTCTTAAGGCGTTTGCAAAGTACTGTATTTCCACTTTTCCCATATGACTCTAAATGCTTCACAAAACTGAAACAAAGATGAAAACTTTGGCAAGGTAAGAGCAAGAGTTTAAATTGATAGGTTCTGAAATGATGTTTCTTCACCATAACATGCATTCATGACAAAAAGTTAAACTAACGCATTCCCAAGTCAAAACAAAACCTTTGTGAAAAACATTTCCATTAACAAGAAGTGCCATTCTTTGGAGCATAATAGTGGAAAGAGATTTGTTGTGACAGATGAATTTTTATCACTGTCTGAAATAATGCATTCTATTGTAGTTAGCCTGTCTTATCAGCTGTATACTAGCCTATATATTTTGTATCTTATAATCTCCTTGCAGTGTCACCTCTTTGAATCCGCAACTTTTAATCCCCTTGCAGTGTCCCCTCTTTGAACCCGCAACAATGGACGCATTTGACGAAAGAGCGGCCGCCAAGATCAGCACACTTAGACCGTGGCCCAGCGACATGAAAGACTGCATTGAAGGTGAGATTTGTACAAAATTTTATGCAAATTATTAATCCCTTGACCTTGGCTGGTAAATTGCGGCGCATGTCGGAGATAATCTTTCATTATTTTTGCATTTGCAGGCTATAAATATTCAAACCGGGCGACATCAAAAGCCTCTTCTAAGAATTGGGAGGTGACATATGAGCAGATGCGTGTGTGTTAAGGTTGATAAATACAGGAGTTTTGGCTTCCCTGTAAGTATAAAGGCAGACTGCATAGAATAGCATGTCCTTGACTCGGTAAAAGCTTCACTGTAGGACACTGACAGGTGAGACGTATTTCACTTCCTTTAATGTTTTCTTTACGGAGTTAAGAACTCAATACGATTTCTCCTCTTCTTAAAGATTTGTGAGCGAATTAAAGTTCTGCTTGTCTTCCCTGTCCTTGTCACTACGTTTTTATCCCAAGTTTTTCTTATGAAAGATGATATGACATGGTATCCAGAGACATGGAGTTTCACACTTGTGATTTATTCATAAAGCGCAAGTTAACCTCAAAGAATTCAATAAATTATGAACTGTCTTTGTTTTTTCCTTCTACAGAATGTTCCTAAAAACATGAAATTGAAGATATCCCCAGATAATTAAGTGGATTGGATTCATTTTGGAAAGGAAAAACTACCGTGCCCCTCTGCATGCCAACTAGGAAGCTGAGATGTCTCCAACTAATCAGGACAAGGTTTGGTAGAAAAGTGGCATTCTTAAAATACCTCCTTTGTCTCTGCTAAATCCATAAATAGAGGATTCTTTAAAAGGAACATGCAATTAGTCTGCGATTTCCACATATCGTAACTGTCACTGATGCCGCCTGGCGTTCCAACATACCAGATGTTTTTTAAATACCTCATTAACTGCAAAATGTGACGGCTATTTGTACGTGACAGTAAAGGCAGAGTACGTGTTTTTAAAAAAGCACATTTTTGTCAATAATGTTTTCAGATCACACTCCCACGCGGGGCTCAAGAACGCTTCAGAAGGAGACAGTGTTGAACATTAGTTATAAGAACTGCCAGCAGGCTCGGAAACCCCAAGTGACCACTGATCAAACAGGCGGATTTGACCTAGAAGAGCAGGGAGAGCTAGCAAGTTGACATTACAGTTAATACGGTCACATAAAAGGCGCACTAAATAAGACATCTGGTATGGGAAATGGGCTACATAAAATAAACATACCACTAGCTAAGAATACTATGTAAAATACTGTGTAAGGTCTGAAATGAGGGGACATGTAGTTGAAGAATTCCGCATAGGTCTATTTCCAATCTTATCCATTTGGGGTTCATCTGTTAAAAAGGCATGAAGTTATCCAGAAAGTTTCTGAAGGACACAGAGTAGAAGAATCCATGACTCATAAAAAAACAGTAAAGCAGAAAGGTAAAAGGTCAGGATCACTCTTGTCTAATACTGGTTTAAACACTGAATGTTTTTAAAATTAATTCTATTCCACTGAAGCTTCTTCCCATTTTCAGCTGAGTATACTTCAGACTGAAAAGGGCTGTCCTTTGAAAGAATATGTGGTGGGCGGGCTATAAGAATGGAGAGGTTTCTGAAAAATAGTATGTATTTATATTAGGCTTGTTTAATTTGTACTTACTACTGAAATATGACCATCAAATGTATTCAAATGGGTAGTAATAATGGTGCACAAGTGGCTATAAACCTACTGACAGTATAGTCATTCTATTCTTAAGCATATCAGGCAAGATGGGATTATTAGTCATACAAGCAGCAGTATTGTGATTACCACACTAGTAATATGTCTACAAACAAATGACAAATTATTTTTCTACATTTACTAACAATCAAGAGTGTTCTGTAAAAGGTACATGAGTCATATGACTCTGAGAATTGCATTTAAAATATTTTTCTTTTTTGCTTTACTTCCCATCTAAAAGTGTTTTATAACTCTGCCCACAGCTGTTCTAGAGGCTGTTCACAATGGTATTGATGGTCAAGGAAAACAACTTTCTCATTTGACCTTCACACCTCAGGGAATTCATTAGTTATCTTTAGCAGAGAAATCTTCAACATGTAGTGCGCCTACTTATCTGTGAGGGAACAGACAGATATGATGACCTATGTGGATGAGGCAATAGCTTATTGTTCATGAGCGTCGTCTTATAATTAGGCTGAATCCAGTATTTTAAACAGGCACCTAGGTAGTACAGCGCCACCGGGAGATGTGCTGGCTGGATAAGCAGCTGGATCCACCCGGGTAACCCCTCCGTCTGACAGTAAACCCCAACGTCAACCTCCAGTCCCAGGGGAGCATTTACCCCACTTTTCCTGCTCGGAACCACACAGTTCACCTTATTATGAAGTCAAATGTAAAGCATCTGACTGTGGCTCGTGGTTAATATTCATTTGTAGAATGATGCAAGAAATTGACAGAGTTTTTGGCCAAATAATTGAATGTGGTTTGAATTTTTTATTTCCTTGCTGTCACAGTTGAATTGAGGCAAAGGTCTGGCGCTGCCAGGGCCTGACATGCTTCAGAGGTATTTGCAGCAGAAGAGTGCAGAGATCAATGCCCTGCTCTAGAACATGCGGTCCCTCATCACCTATCAAAAGACTGTCAGTCCACGGAAGGTCAAGCCCCAGCAAAGCCTCATCTCACAGATGGAAAGACAGAGGCTGCCAATGAAAAAGCCACTGTCTGCCAAGAAGACCCCTAAAGCCGATAGTGTCCTTGAATGGCGGCTCCTCATTTGTGTGAAATGACTCTTTAGTATTCTGTCAATGTAAATGCACTGGCATGCCTGGCAGAAGGAAAGCCACAGAGAATCATTAATCTTGTTTTAATCAGAAAATTCATAAATAGTAGAGCTGTACAAATCATCTCACATAGAACACATGAAAACTAATGTTACTGACAGAGTCCTGTTTCCTTTGTTACACGGAGGAAACATGAGTACAGTGCAAAGCTGAACCTAGGTATAAAACAAATGTATAAAACAACTCTTCATTTTTACATATTTGCAACAGAATAACAAAAATAGTCTGGGTAAGAATGTGGAAGTATGTTACAAACTCAATTATTGTGAGGCTTTTAATCACGGGGGAACCACAGGGACCTGAGAGCCCTGGAGTTCAACTCGTAATAGAGTTCTTTTAAATATTACAAGACAGTTGCATTTTAAAATAAATGAGTAAAAAGATTTTTGCAGCATGTTTTTTTAATCCTTCCCAATCCATCAAGGAAATCTAACGAGTACAAGTTCCTCAATAGGCCTTTACCTGGCTAATGAAAAACCCTTAACAATCTCCAGCTTTGTGAACAATGCATCTTCCCACCACCCTATTACACGCTAGTAGTGTTCAAATTCTTCATAAGCTTTAAGAGCTATATGCTCCTTATTCAGAAAGTTCTTTCCACTGCTAAACATCACTCGAATGGCAGTATTTTGATGTTTTTAAAATAATACCAATTCATATGACCGTCTTGAACCCACTAGACGAGCCTGTATCTTTGGTCACGTGCAGATTTTTGCCGCTTGCACCGTTCCCCGCGGTTTTCTCGTCATCCCTCAGACCTGGCTCCTGGTCATGGCCGGCGTTGCGACATCACAGTGCCATCCAGCGCGTTCCTTTGCATTTCAACACCAAACTTGGGTATTACTTATTCGCAGACAGCAGAAGGTTAATCTGAAAGAGAGCCGGGGAGACGAGAAATTGAGTGCTTGATGCTGTGGCTTAAGCTGCTATGCGTTATCTATCTGGCAGTAATGTCTACTCAGGTTGCTGGTAGCGCTGTGAGGCTGTGGCGGGGATCTTATTAAACCATGTTGGGTGCCTTTTGGGGCTGTACCTGCTCCATCGATGGACATGCGATGATTTGAAGGTCTTCTCCGCTGTATTCCTCCTGAAGCAAGGCGTGCAGTCTCTGGAATACCTGCTGGATGTTATTCTGTGGAAAAAGCAATCATATTACCCCGTGCTGGAGAGAAATTAACACTGCATTTCCATCTGGCCTCCGTCCCCTCGCCATCCTGTTTCCATGTCAACCACTGAATTTTGTTTCTCCCCTCTCATTCAGGTTCACCTGGCACCTTGATGAACATTACACAGGCAGCACAAATATCCATCTATTAGAGTTCAATTATGCTAATAGCTCGTGGCTAAAGGCACAAGCTGCAGGACCGGCTCACGTAAAAAGGGTCAGAAAAAAAAAAATCATTTCAGCATTCAGATTGGGTTTCTGTCCAACACAGACTAATTATGAAAAGAGGCTTATTTTGTAGGGACATTTTTGCATCGGATTGGATAGATTGGACGTAATACCTGGTGCACCTTTTTATTTTAAAGCTGTACTAAATTATTACTATGCCATGTAAAATTCATCACAGTCTGAATTTAAAAAATGCAAGTGCTGCTATTAAATTTGTTTTGACCTTCCCTGTATGATTGAATACTGCAAGCAGTTCAAATTATGATTTTCAAACAATCATTTACAAACTGGTGCATTGCTTTTTTGCCCACATACCCTGACAGGCTTGAAAAGAATGAATTCAGTGTCTCTATTGGCCAAGTACAAGGACATGCTCTGCAAAGTGCTTGGCAGCTTGCTCTTCATCACCCGGTAGGTAGCCATCACTATATCGTTGATCTTTGCTGAAAAGAGAAAAAACACTGCTGAGGGAAAAAAAAAAAACATTGACATGCCCTCTAGCATGTGCTATAGAAGTTTTGATGAATTGCAGCAGGGAGCCAGTGGCATTTCCTAAGACAAATCTTACCTGGCTGTGCCCAAGGTTGCTGAGCCAGATTGTATGTCGGACCACCTTGAATAGCCGTCGTTTTAAGAGCTGCAACCTAGAAGCAGTCATAACATTATAGTATTGGATTATGTATCTATATAGTGGAGATGTTTTGACATTTGAGAATCTGTTACAGTAAAAAAAAACAAAAAAAAACACAACTGCAAAAGCGTCTAAGACTTGTATATAGACATGTGCACAAACCATACAATGATGGCTGTCAGTTACAGAGCAATTTAATGACCTGTGAAAATGCAAATCTTTTTTTTTTTTTTTTTTTTTAATGATAGGTATTAGTGGTAGATAGTGAAGGTCGGAGCATGTTGTTGCTGCCCGTGGCGATGTCTTCCTTGAGCGTAGTGTTACCTTGGTGAGAAACTCCTCAAGGCTCCCCACAAAGATCTGAGTCTGCTGCTGAATGAACTGCTCACAGCTGAACTTCAAGTGCCGGTCCACATCCTTCTTAGAGTCAATGTAGTGCTCCTTTATCTCCGGTGTTCCCTGGGGGCCACAGAGTAGAGGCTTTAGCACTACCAAATGACGTTTACCCATAAAGGGAGCCATCACAGTCTATAAAGTGTAGTGTGTGCTTAATAAAAAGGGGCCGAAATACCCACCTCCAATAGGAACTCCAGAATGGCATTGTGACTGTTAAGGCGGAAGAGTTTGGGAACAGCCTTGGGGTTGAGGATTTTGAAGGCAGCATCTGAAACAAAGAACACACAGGTTACACGTGGGCTGGAGCAGCACCAGAGTGCCCTCTAGTGCCACAAATGTTGCATGACCTTGACTGAGATGGCTGAGAGGAGGAGCTGCTCTGCCCTGTCAGCCATCAGTTAATGTACATAATGGTGTTGCATTACACTGTAATTTCCACATTAATTGTTGCCACCGGTGCATGTGATAGGCACAAGTTGCTTAATGAGCATGAGAATGTAATGACCGGCTTTATGAAGCTGAACACCAATGTTCCCCTGCACCTTTAATTATCTTACCTCGTGTTTTCTTCAGGTCCAGTGAGATTTCCTTGATGGCAAAATCGGTGTGAAATGGGGCAATCTGTTCACGCATTATCAGCAGGTGCTTGATCAGGAAAAGTTGCCCGTCTATTTGTGTCTATGGAAAAAAAGAGATAGCACACTGTTAAATCCACACTGCAGGCTGCCAAAACAAAAGGGCATCTGCTGACTATCCGAGCTTCAGAGGACATAAAAAGCACTGGCTTAGAGACGATAAGGGAATATCGCTAATTAATAACTGCTGTTTAATCATCGCTGCTGAGGGAGGTGTTAGTGTGACAAAAAGAAGAGGCAGCTTAAACTATTTATTGCTCGGCTAAAACAATGGAGAAAGACATCAGCGGTGGGAGGAGGAGACATATCCCCGGAGATTGATGTTACAGCGTTAATTTGAAGTGTTAGAATGAGACGGGCCAGTTGCCACGGATATTGACGGCAATTTTGAGGGTAAAAAAATAAATCAATAAAGAAAGGTCTGTTGAGTGCCCTGTAAAGCATATAAAATGTCTATTAAATTACAGTTGAAATGACATTCCATCAGCATTAGTTAAAGCTCCTTTCGCTCGTAAGCAGAGAAATAGATAAAAGTGATCTGATATGATATTTTAGAGAATGGGACATTCTTAGCATTTCTGACAAGAATCTCAGAGATAAATAAATAAATAAATAAGGAAGAATTTGCACCTTGTTTTTGAGGATGATTTCTGAAGCTTTAAGCAGAGATTGGATGCAGGCAGATAAGGCTTCTTGAGATAAACCTTGGAAGACAGCGCGCTGGAAAATCACAAAGTTATTTAAAAAAAAAACAAAAAAAAAACTCTCCTGAAATAATCCTGAAATTGAAATTGCAAGTTGGTACTGTAAAACAGTTTACTTTGATGTTTTATCCATCGCCTACCTACAACCATCTTTTATAACTATGTGCCATGTGACAGTTTTTTTTTTATTCTCCAGTTCACTTTAGACAATTTTTTCAAATAGTTAGTAGCGCAAAGTTTATACAAAATAATATCATAATGCATTCCAACTCACATCTATGCATCTGTAGAGCTTGGACAGACAAACTAGTGTTCTTCTAACAGTGGGGTACCACATGCCGTGCAGATCAGCGGGAGAGATGGACGTTTGTAGGCGAGATGATTCCACACTTCCTGCACAACATCAAAGGTGTTATTAGGCCAAATACAGTTATACAAACTCACAACTCAAGTCCAAATGAGGAGACACTGACCAGTATTACTGTTCCTCCTGCTGTCCCCGTCCTCCAGTTGGACATCAGAGAACGAGGCTTCCTGCGACATCTGCTTCATCTGCTCCTCCTTCAAGCTCTGAGCGATTCTCTGTTGAAGAAAAACACAAGGAGACAAAAGATTACATCAAAAGGGATGGATGTTAAAAAGCTCATTTAGGCACAACAGTCACAAAGGCAGTGTTTCTTGTACAAGTGCAGACATTTTCGAGACCTTGCACATTTGGATAATCAAAGCAGTCAACATAAAACAATACGAGCGTTTCAAGGGGTGAAACCTTGGCACTCGCAGATATTGAAACTTTAAAGAAGTGTAATTTAAGTTTGTGCGTTTCTGACATTTACAAGCTCCATTAAAACTTTCTATGTGTTCTACTAATTATTCGACTTCCACTTTAGACAATAGAATGTGATTTTTAACATTAAATACTTTCTTTTATATTACCATGTGGTCTTACATCCGCATAAGCCCTCAGTTGTCCAGGTATGTTCCATAGTGGTCCATGGGCTTACACTAGTCAGTGTGGTCTTATACTTGTTCTGACACAGCTCAAGATCATTCTACAGCTGTTCAGTTAACGTTCATTTCTGTCCAGTGAATGTGACTTTTCTAGTATCAATACTTGCTCAAATGAAGATCTATTTTCGATACTAGTTTTAGTATCGATTAGTATCTGATTTTTGATACTTTTGACAACCCTAAAATTAAGCCATATGATCTTTTAATATTTATTGTCATGCATGGGACATAAAGCATTAGTTACTGTTCATACACCGTTTTTATTCTTTATTTACAAATTAAATTAATTCAATTAGAACCTTGAGAGCTCCCTTGTAATTTTTATATTTTTATTTATTTATTTTTTAATATTTATATTTATAATGACATACCTCCATCATTTCTAGTTTTTCCGGATAGGCCAGGTCCCCTGGAGCCGGGTTGTATCCTGTGATGTCTGTCTGGATGTAAATATGTGTTCTATACACCAGCCGTTCCTGAACATCCTCCAGCATCTGCTTCACAACCGCATCAAAGGCTCCCAACTGTGCCGCTGCGTAAGAGGAGGTAGAGGTCAGCTTACAGGTGCACCACTGACAAAACTCACAATCCTTGCCTCTAAATACATCTATTTGATACAAGGCCTGTGGGGTCCGCACACTAAAGAGACTGAAAATCGATGTGGGAGTAGGAGCGACCACGAAAGTAAAAAAAAAAAAAAGTCTGAGCAGGTGACAGAATGAACAAGCCATGGTGGTGAACAATAAAAGTGTCAGTCTTCATGTTTCAAAGAAAAGCGGATCACGTAGCGGAGCAGGTTCCAAAAGCACATACTTTCACTCTGAGTTCTCTGCTCAAATAACAACCTACTTCACTGACTTTTTACTTAGATCCCTTTGTCACAGAAGCATTTAAACTTAACATTACAGGAGGTAGGTGGTAGAGGTGGGTGGTAATCAGTGTCTTGTACTCTTCTGAAAGAAAATGTACCTCTAAGAGTAGTGGTAGTTCTTTTTTACTTTTAGTTACACTTTAGTATTGTGTATTCTTCCTTGAGATAAATCTGTTTTTTGAGGGACATCTGGTTAGATCTGCCACGATAACACATTTCTAAATGTGAGATATTGTTACAAAAAATATCACAACAAACAATAATAATGAAACTTTATCCCACTGACACAATACGTTTAAAGCAGGAGAATCCCACTAATCCATATTCTTAATGTTCAGTATCATTAAAATGAAAAACTGTTGGAGTCTATACCGAGTCATTGAGGATACTTATTTGACCCTCTACAACTCAAATCTTCTTCACTAGTGCAAAGAAAAGATACAATTGATACATTTTAAGCCCAGAAAACATTCTTCCAGCTTTCATTCATTGAATGAGAAGTAGATATAGTAATTATCGTGACAGGCTTAGACCTGGTTTAAGTTGTGTTTACTCTTCCAGCAGTGAGGAAGAGTAAAGCTTACAATATTAAATCATTTGCACCTCCAGAGTTTTAATAGCTTATGTGGTTTTTTTCTTTGAGCCCAGAATCTTTTTTGTTTTGTTTTGTCTGTCTCGTTACATTAATCCCAAATCATAAATCAGATGTTACATCCACACTGTACCAAATCCTTTTTTACTGAGTAATTATATGGGTCACTACATTTCTGCCTGGTGAAACAGTCCCTCCTACTTTGTGTCCATGGTCAACATGGTTTAACTAGATTTTATTTTTACATGAGTAAGATTAATTTTAAGTAATGATACTACTTTTTTTTGGCTACTAACTAAAAACTAAAGAACTAAAAATAATTTCAATAATAAACAAAATTTGGCTGTTAAAGTTGAACATACCATTGTTTTGGACATGATCTTCCAACATCTCATTCTTGAGGATGCTGCAGAGCTCTGAAAGTGTTTCCAAGTGGATGATGTGGATGATCATTGGCCGGAGGACGTCATATAAAGACAAACACAGCTTCTCTAACAACTCGCTGTGGGAGAACAAAGACGATTTAATTATAGCTGGGCATAAGAATTATCTAAACTGTGTGTCCTTTTCTCAAGGTTTTCTTAGCTAAACAAAAGAAAGCTAATAACGCCTCACAGTGAATCAATAACAGAAAACAATATGTCTATCCAGGCAGTAAAGAGCCATTGGAACCACAGCACAAGCACAGATTAGAGTTGAAAATGGCCTTCGAGCAAGGTGAGAGAACGCCTTAAGCAAACATAAAATGGCAGTGTTGGTTGGCATCATGTGATTGTTAAAATGGGTGTCACTTACTCTAGTTTGGGTGTAGGCTTGGAGAAAAACTCATTATACAGTTGGTGTTCATCCTGGCACACGTGCACCATGAACGCACAGCCGCTGCGAACCTGTACAAACAAAAGCCATGATGAGAACTGTTGACAGTGCTTGATACAGTGTGGCTTTGGCTGAGCTTCAAAAACACAAGTACACTTTGCCTATAAATGATGCAGACACCAATTAGGACAATCATTAACAAGATGCATAACCTTTCAAGTTTCATTTAAAAAAGCTTGGACAGGTGGTGCGCCCGTGAGGACACCTTTCAGTGCATGGAATTCTGACCTTTAATTATCACATCCCCATCAAGCCAATTAGTGTGATGTTTTAAATGCCAAAACAGTGTCAAATAGGCAGTCTGGTAAGGTGCCCAAATTTAATATTACTCTCTCTGAAGTGTCAAAAGAGTAAGAAAGGGTTAGGCTGCAATTGTTATGCAAAACCTTAGGTCAGTTAAATTTCTTATAACTATACAAACAACAATCCTCCTACTCCCCCTACTCATTAATAAGACATTGTTATTGTATATAAAATTAGCGTGTCAGTAAAAGTATTGAAAGGCATCATCAAATATGTCTTTTACCCTGAGTTTTTGAGTTTTTAGAATCCAGACCAGCCAATGATAAAATTATGATTTAAATATCAGATCTTAAGTCAGTTAACTAATAAATTGGTGTATCTTTTATAATTACATTCACTTAAATAATTATGAGTCAAGCAAACTAGGTGACACAACATACTGCAGTAGGAATCATCTTCGGGCATCCTTAACACTCAACAGAAGCTTTGATTGACTGCAGGCTTGTGTC
Source organism: Periophthalmodon schlosseri (assembly GCA_000787095.1). Taxonomy (NCBI): domain Eukaryota; kingdom Metazoa; phylum Chordata; class Actinopteri; order Gobiiformes; family Gobiidae; genus Periophthalmodon; species Periophthalmodon schlosseri. The sequence continues at coordinate 129,076 of KN485610.1, read as the reverse complement.
CTCTTAAGTCTATGATCAATGTGAAAATGTATGACTAACAATGAGGATTTTTTTTAATGAATAGGCAAGTATCAGTGTTGCTTAACAAACTAAAATATGAGAAAAAACTGCATCGAAAAACGTGTCATGAACAAAACTCACAACCAAAAATGACCGCATAGAGCCATAATAATGAAAGGTACAACTGGGTTGTCTGCAGTAATCATCCATCATGTGCAGAGGGTGGAAAATTCTTGCAAAAAATACAGATACGAAATGGAGCTGTGTCCTGGCCAATGTAACTCTTCTTAAATGTCACATGACAGTGTGCAAAGGGCAGCTTAGCCGTGCCTTACCAGAGCGCAGTGATCTTTGCTGTTTTGGGTGGTCAGGTCTGTAATGGTGGATGTAATACTGGGGCTTAGCAGCTGCTCTCTCTGGTCTAGGTAACACTGGTGAATCTCATCTAGAAGGTGCTGATATCTGCTCATTTAAAGAAAAAAATGCATCTTATAAATTGTGTGGATAGAATATAATGAAAAAATATATACATTTACTGCTTAGACCTACTCTGGAATCTTTTCTGCCCGCTCTTCGATCTGTTCAATTAATGTCTGAAGAGACAAATGCAAAATTAATTGACAGAATCACACAGAAAAAAAATGATGTGCCCATATTGTTTAGGGGAAGCAGTAAACTTACTCTAACTTTAGGTGCAGCTGCTCGAAACTTAACGTAATAAAGTGTAAAGGCATTGTCTGCATTTGCCAAGCCCATTGGATCCTACAAGAACAGAAGGCATGTTAAATTGCAGATGTGCTAAAAAGTATAGTAAACTATAATTTGCAGCTGTGTTACTTACCCTTTTTGTTAACTGACTCGTAAGGTTCTGCATAGTGTTTACAATATGGATCTTCATAAAGTGCATAGCTTTTGAAAGACATTGTTTAAACTTGGCCATATAAACGGGATAGTCCTTAAAATTAGGCTGTGAATAACAAAAAGCATTAAATAAATGAAATTACAAATAAAAAAAATCAGACAGTATTTGGATACTGTGCAACGTCCCCTACTTACGTGGGAGGCAACATATTCAATGCAGTCATCAAGTTTAGACAACATTGGTATAAAGCCTTCACTATTTACAGACAATGTTGGTGAGTTTAGTTTCTGAAAAGTAAACAATACATATAAGAAGATATATTTTTTAAAAGTAGTATTAATATTCTGTCACTGAATGTGAATACTAAATGAAGAAAAGTGTTTTTATGAGTTCATGTTGGAGTGCAGATTTCATTCTGTGTTTGAGAGATTCACAAAAAAAGTGCGAAAAAAAGGCCTTTGAGTCATTAGCCAGACAGACAGAGTACATATGAAAAAAGCAATTATGCAATTACCAATAATGCATAATATTTTATTTTTTCTGCAAACCTGCAAAACTCTAATGAGTTTTCTTTGGGAATGCAACTGACTAAAAAAAGACTATTAAACAAGAAATAGAACTGCTTAACTAACTAACAAATTGTTGTTGGCAGACTTACTGTGTTTATGTTTTCTAACTCATTAAAATATGACAGCTTCTGCTGAATGCTCTCAGCCAGGTCAACAAGCTCAGACTGTGGACAGAAAAGCAATAATACAATTAATTAACTAAATTTAGCTTAAAATCCACTCAGTAATACATGATGTCTTGTCCTCATAACCATAACCGTCCTCTTGTTCTGACAGCAGCTTACCTGCTCTTTGAGGAGTTGTTCACAGGCTTCATGGAGGGTGCCAGTCTTGTTGGACACAAACAGGTACTGCTTCTGAAGAGAGTCCAGCTGGTCTAATGCTGCACTAACATCTTTAAGAATAGCATCGCATTGCTCCTGGTAGCAATACAGATCATCTCTTGTTTTCCTGTGGTTAAATGATAGATTGCATTTTTTCAGAGGCTGCAGTAATTCATAGTGCTTTAACATAACAGTCATAAGAAAATGTAGATTTATCTTATCAAAGAGTATTGCTATTTATGACCAAAGTAATGTTGGTGAAGGTACAAATAACTTAGGGCACAATATTACTATACTGTATCAATATAGACACGCACCTGTATTTTGCGCTCTCATCTTGGTCCATACTAGCTTGTAACTTAGCAAACCAGGCAAAAAACTGCAAACATGCAAGCAATGCAATCATGATATTTCCATCCTTGTTTTTGTCCATGTGTGCACTGTGCAGAGTGCGTGACTTTACGTGCGCTCACCTGCTGCGCGGTCTCTATCCTGTCGTTCTCCATGCCCAGCATCTGAAAGCCCTTGAGCAGCACGTCCTCTGTGGACTCGGGCACCGTGGCACTAAAGGACTGTAGTGAGCGGGACGACAGGCTGCACAAGTCTTCAATGGGCAGCTACAAAACACAACAACTGACAGCTCATTTGTTTGAACACTTGACGTGGCAGAATGACACTTACAACGACCCACACTGCACGTTTTGAAACACAGCGATGACATAATTCTTTTGCCATATCATGCAAATTACAACTTAAATGCAGTAGTATTATTATATTCATTATATCAGCAGATACTCACAAAGTCTAGTAAGTTAGCAGCAGGCTAGTTAGCCTTAGCGTCTCACCTCAGAGGGGACAGGCAGCGCCTCTGCAGCGGCTCGCAGCTCCAGCACAGAGTCCGTCTGTCTCTCCGTCAGAGGGGCCATGGCGTCCGGGCGGCGATCCCATAAGGACAGCTTCTCCCGGGTTTCTTTATCTGTCAGATCCAGGAAGGACTGCTCTATGGACGCCATCATCACTTTGGACAACACCAACGTCAGCACGGCTCAGACACTTCCTGTTCCGGGATTGTGGGCGGAGTTTCGTGACGAGAGATACGGGGGGGAGGGCGGTCCAGTTATACTTCATGACTACTACTGTCTCACACTGACCCAATATAACCAACTAAGTCATTTTTTTTTTTTAAGTTCCAGTAATTCTGACTATGTTTTCTCATAAAAACTTACTTGACTCACTAACACTGTCTTTGACAAAAGAAAAATATAGGCTGCAGTGCTGTGGGTCATGTATTAAGTAAACCTTCTTATAGGCCCACTTCCATGGCCATGGGCTCTAGACTAACTTGCCTAAAATTACCTAAATATTGTAGGTTATTATCTGAGAGCTAAAGAAAAATGTGCAAACAGAGTCATTTATGGATTATAATAAATGCATCTAATCTACCCCTTAGGTAACAAACACGTACTCATTTTCATCATTAGACCTACATATGCCTAAAGGTCCAGTAGATGGAGCCCTACTGTGAATGATCTACAAACAACACAAGTATTAATTCACTTTCATACTTTTCTAATCTCACATTTAATGAGTGATTGGGCGTTTGAGTGTTTTACAAATAACTTATTTTTATACAATATATTGTTTCAAAAGGGGCTTTAAATTTTCAGACTCCCTAAGGCAGCAGATAGCTTACAATATTGTTGCCTGTCTGCGGGGAGTCTGATGCACAGGTCACTCAGAGTTCATGTTTCTCTCTCTCTCTCTCTCTTCTTTAGTTGAAAGGAGACGCTGCAACATTCAAGCCGGGTTAGACGAGTACAAAAAGAGATGCCAGAGTGAATCATGTCATATAGGTTATATTTGGGTGTGTTAGGCTAGACTGGGCTCTCTGGAGAAACACTGAAATATGATTATATTTGTGTCGTTTGAAATGAATGTTTAAGAAGACTCACACATAAACATAACATATTGAATTTTATTGTCATAATTGGTTTTGATGCATAATGAAAAATGTAGATAGCTACAGGGAGTCAACACATTATGGTAAAATTAGGAAATTCCTTATGACATCTGTAAAGAGAATAGTTATACAGCATTTTCCATTTTAGTAAATCACAGAATTATGTAATTATTTGAATTCTTTTACTTTATCATAACAGGGTGTGTTACCTTAAAGTGCTATGGCTTAAAAATGTTTTACACATTTTAAATTAGCCTTTAATTCAACCCTTTCAAAGTAGAACAAGTGCATGCTTGAGATTTAACAACCATCCTTATTGAAAACTATGGTAAAAGTAATAAAAGTGCAAATAAAATACATCTACAACCATATATGTTAAAATAATTGTAAATAATTTCATTTTAACATTTCTTGAGATGATAAACCTGATTAGTTCCAACAATTTTTTATAGTCACAAGTGCAGATACTGTGCTGTCTTTTAGAGCACAAATAGTAGAAATATCAGTTGTAGTCTATCCCATCCAAATAATCAGGAATTGGCAGCCCAGAGAGGACGGTTAAACATCTGTTCCAGACATTAAAGACGGGGCACACCGGCTGGGTGAAGGCGATGTCAAACGTATACAAGTGCTGAGAGGCCACGGCGTCATAGAAAGAGAGACATCCAGAGTCATAATCCAGCAGGACCCCCAGGCGCCGCAGGTGTGGGGACGGTTCAATGGGCATCTCCTTACAGTTGTGACGCACCACCCACGAGTTGTTACAGCGAGACAGTACCCAAGAGGAGGAGTTCTTCCCAACCCACTCATGTTTGGGGGCTGACTTGTTGGCAATCCCCACAGCAAACCTAAATAAACAGAACATTTCCATGTAAAGCCATACCCAATGAATAGAATGAACTAAGCAGCAAAATAGGCTCACCACGTGCTTCCTCCTATTAAGGCCTCCCAGTAATGGCGACCGCTATCAATGTAAACGTTTCCAGTAACTCCATAGCTGCTGTGGCTGCTGAAGCGGTCCTGACTGTGGCTTTTCTTGGAGGATGTTTCATCTCTTTCAACTGTGAGATTATCATGGGAAATTCTCAACTTTCGGTGCGCTGTTCTTGGGTCCAACTTGAAAGGTTGACCTAAAGAAATATTGTTTTCAAATGCCAATACAGATAATAATTATTCAATGAAAGTTGTCTGGCATGAAACTTACTGTTAGTCTTTAGTTTGACTGGCTCACTGTTGCGGTTTCCAGCCTGGTTGATAGCCTTCACTATGAAAATATACTTGGTGCCACATTGGAGACCGTGAACAGTGTAGTGGTTTTGCTTGATGTTCGGCACTATCATCCAGCTATCAGCCGAGTTACACAGACCTGCAGTCAAAGAAAACACTGAAATCACAGCCTGGAACAAGTCAAATTATAATTAAACTTCTTGCTGAGCGGGGACCTTGTTCAGTATTCAGATGACGAAGAGACACAATCCCGTCTAATTGTACGCCCTGTTTCAATCTATAGCAGCTTAGTGGCACTCATTGAAGTATGCTTCAGGAACGAAGCAGATGGAAATAAATTGCCTGACTGAACAAGCTGCGGCCTTTTTGGAAGAATTTCCTCTATCAAGCTGTCTCTACTTAAAAACAATATTCACTACATGAACTGAATCTTATCGTTTCCTTTATGTCTTTTAGATAATCCTAACTCATTAAATACAAAAGCCTTGAAAGAGCACTCAAAGCTTTGTCACAAAACAATCGAAATTGAAAAATCTCCTCATTTGATTCAGTCTGATTTTTTTTAACAACAAAATCTATTTGCACTTACTGACAACATTTGATTGGTTGGTGAAAATCGTGTATTGAAGTTCATAGGAAACAACAGCGAACTCATCATCTGAAGTCCAGTGAACTGTGATGGTGTCATAGGAGGCTGTGCATAATTCCTCGCGGATTTGAGGCGGATTTGGAGCTGCAGAGAGAAAACAGAAACAAATGTTGTCCTGTGTTGGTAATCAATGTCGAATCCAGTCTGCATACAAGAGTACAAAGAATATGCAGTATCCCATGGCAATCCACCGAGAGCTACAAAACAAGGAGCCATCACAAATACACTGCACTCTCATTCAGTACAACATAATCACAGTTGGCGCTCAGTTTCATAGCTATTAAACTGCCAGTTCAAATATCCTGCTACCTCTGCCTTTACACTACCTGCCAAAAGGGGTTTGTTTGTTGGCAATATAATTGGCACTTGTGAGGAAAGGTTAGAAATTATTACGTTTTTCTATGGACACGGTGCACATCAAATTCTGTTTTGTCTTTTTTTTTTCCTACCATTGAGACATAAAATACAATACTATTAATAACAACCACAAGGGGTCTGTAAAAGAACAAAAGACTAAATTTTATAGAGATTGAGGTTGTTTCGTCAAACATAATGAAATTATCAGTTAGCCTAATGTTAAAACAATGTGGATTTTAAGATACTAAATACTAAACTCTTTACCAGTAGTAACCCAGCAGCATACTGGCTTGTACCATTGCTCTATATTGTTTTGGCTAAAGCATTTCTATGGACATGTTTCCAATGTTTGACATCTGATCCCAAGCTCGATTAACCATTTAAAAATATATGGGCTAAGTGGATGCTGTTTTAGACCTTGAATAACCTTCTCTTATTTAACCTTTTTTTAAGTGCTGCTGCTTCCATCAAAATGAGTCCAGTGTATTTTGAAGAAACATGTGAAGGTTTCCACACTAGATCTGAATTTTGTGTTTCAGTATCACACAATAATTCACCTGTGAGGTAATCCAAACTTTCCAACATCTTCTTCTCCCTTGTGAAATCCAAAGCAAAGGTATCAAAGTTATCATTCAAGTTCATTTCTGGGAGGAGGATTTGGGAGGACGCTGTTGCCATGGAGACCCTGTAACGGCAAAGCAGAACAAAGTGTAAGTTAGCGTCCTTCCATCTGTATGGGGCTTTGGTGGGAGTCACGCAGCGCCTGTTTTCTCACCTCTCACAGATGCTTTTGGCGGTCTGCAGGAAGCGAGCGTGATCCGTCTCCTTCAGGGTCTGGTCAGCCTGAGTGATGAGAGATGAGGACCTTTCGATGCACTGCTTACAGCTGGCTATCTGCTGGGCCAGTTTTCTCAGGCGCATAGACTGACCAAAACAACACCACATAAAACAGGAAGAATTGGATTATCAGATATTTTAGTAGCTATATTAGTAGCTATTCATTCTGAATCAAAATTAGATACTACATTATATAATGCTACTTATAAGGCTCAAAGCACTTAGTGAAGAATCTCATTTATTTTATGGTTGTAATGGTTTGTAACAAAATTTCTTTTAGAATTTGCAAAGATTAATACAGTACTACTTTACAGCACAGTAATACTAATGGGATGGAAATAGCATGGTAGCTAGCAAAAGTAGTTTTAGTGGTAATAGTAAGATATACTCAAAGGTTGACCACATTGTTAGTGCTTATTAAGTAATACTTATTAATGTAATGTTAGGTCTTAATTATGGTTCATTAGTGCTTTATAAATTGTAACTAATAGCTGAATAACCACAAAAAATTGACTTCTGAGTTAACCCAAGCCATGTGGACCTTCAACTCAAGTGTTACACAAGGACACAGTAGTATTAACACTGTAAATTAGCAGGAAACATATGTACTTTGGTACATGGTAATAGCTTGCTGTGCTCTATAGTAAAGTATGCACGATGTATAACAAATCATTGTGGAAATACTGGACAATGCAAAAGCATTTCAAGTCTCTATGTAATGTTCCTTCAACAGAGAACAGAACACAGCAAAAATCCCATTGTATAGTCTGACTTCAATGTTGGTAGTGTTGTTTAGCCCCTAGTTTTGGTTAATCTTGCCTTTCCATATTAACAGAATCTTCTATCATCTTGTTACTCATATTGTTAACATGATGAGGCCCTGCGAGAAAACGAAGCTTCCTAATCTTCCTCTTCCAAAGAATATGAAGGCAACTCCCAAACTGAATAGTACATTGCCACTCTAACGACATATAGAAGATGTGCAGTGATTCATGAGCCCTGGCACAAAAATGTATACCGCTGATAAAGTGCCAGAAATACTTCTGAGATATTATTAGTAATGATTTAGTAGCAGCAGAAGATAAAAGCGACCCAGTAAAGTCTGAAGTCTTTAGTACGAACGGCGTGTGGCATAACGCTGAAAAAGTCATAATATATGCAAACCTAAGGGGATGTTGGCACAAACTAGATTTGGAAAAGCACAAGATCAGAGAGCATCCTTTTTGTGAGCTAAGACGCGATGAACTAACACAGCTTGCACAAGTCTATAATTATACAGCAGCAAGTGTGTCACTGTTTTTGAAATGTTAGTAAAAGTATGTAAGCCTAAATTTGTGTCAGTTATGTTGTAAATTGAGTGGAAATAAGATGAATTAAGTACAACTGCTTTGCCTGAAGCATAAAGCTATAGTTGAAAGACATTATATCGATAGATAAGGCACAAAAAATATGACAACCCGGTTATTAGAAATTGTAATATCAAACCACACAGGTTAGCTTTAGCTTCAAATGTGCTTCTGCAATAAGTTTCAGCAGTCATACTGTCATTAAGTTATCTCTGACCAAACAAAAGGCAAATAACAGTTATGCATGTGTCTTTAAGACTTAACCTTGTGTGGTCATTGTCAAGAGTGCAACTCATCTCAAGCCAGTAGTTACTGGAAAAGGCCCCAGCCACTGTCACATATAAACCACAGCAGCAGAAAGAATATATTTTAAGACTCCTCTACAAGCCTATACAACACGCTCAAGGCAACTGCCATTCATTACTTGCCTATTTAAAATAAAATATGCCAGATTTCTATATTATGTGGCCTTCATCTATAATACAGTTCACAAGCATCCATTGAATGTCATGGAAATAAACAGAGGATTCATAAGACACAAGGGGTTATAAACAATACCTTGCCCTCCTTTATCTTGCTGGCTATAATTTGTCTTCTCTGTTGTACGATATTAATCAGCAGGTCACACTCCTCCAGCAGCTTGTTTTCCTGTCGTGTTGCATTTACCTAGAGCACATATAAATAAAAGACATAAGGGACACATAAAAATATAATCGACGAAAAGATATAGGGTTGGAGCGGTAATGTAAAGGTCTAGTAATTTACTTGCCACCCCAATATATTATGCTGCACCGTGGCTAAGGCCGACATAATTTTAGCGTACACTGCATTACTGACGGCGCAATTAATCAATATGTAATAAAGCCTCGTGTGACAGGATAACTGCAGTATGGAGCTGATAATTCATGTCCTGTCTTTTCTGACTGGCCAGGCTGAGTACAGCAATCTAGCCCTGATCGATTCATTTCACTTAATTATACCAAAGCAATCGTCCCCTGACTTCATAAAGTCTATGTTAAGCAAAGGCCACCAAGATTAAACACTGATGCAGAAGATGACAACAATATAATATTTGTGAGTCAGTACACATGGGGTCTGTGAGATATTTAGAGCTACCCCCAGACTGTAGACAGTAATAATATTGGCATTAGCATTTTTATCTGTATATTTTATGTATGGGGGTCGCTTCTGGGGATAGTGAAAACAGTATTATTTATTACTACTGTCCGTTAGTTTGTTTAGGAAAGTAGTTGGCCATTTTTACCCCAATCATTTGAGAGCAATAAAAACACTTATTTTTTTCTTTATGGGTCTGGGTTAGGATTTTAGACTTGAGTCCTGAAGTAACCCTGACAATTTATTTGATCTTGGGAATTGGGTAAAAACACTATTGCATTGTTAAAAAGTCGAGTAAGGAAAGTGTATCTTTACCATAGTTTTACGTTAAGGTTAAGCTACACTTTATTGTCCCCACAGGGAAATTTGTCCTCTGCATCTGACTCATCCTTCAATGCTGCTGGGGCATCAATGCCCCGAGCACCGTGGTCTTGTTGCTAGGCTTGGTCAGGACTATTATAGCTGGAGGATTTTTACCAGTGGTGTGCCGCCAGCAAGGCCTATTCTGCTGGCCCTGACGTGTCAGCAAAAAATGTAAATCAAATTATTTTATCACATCGATTAAATGACAATTTCGTATTTTTTTAGATCTAAAAAAATAAATTTATAAATATAAAGGATTAATGTTCTGTGAACAGAAAACTAAAGTATCCTATCAGATTTGGTGCCCTCTCTTTCCTTGGGCCTTCTATCTGCAAGCTGCTGGCCCTAGCGTTGAAACTGACCAATCAGATTTTTCCTTTTGCAGTTGATTGACAGGCAGACACCAGCACAGCATTGGCTTAGTCCCGCCCAGGCCAGCTGTGCGCTCAGCGCTGGGCCTGGCCCTGTTGTGTCATCATTGCACAGGCCACCAGTTGGAGCCAGATTGTTTGTTTGACTAACACTAGCTTAGTTTGTTTCACTTTGGTGAAGTTTGAAAGAAAAAAATGAATATGCTTTCATTTAGACTTCCTTTTTGGACAAATAATGGGATTATTTTTTTAAAAGTTTATGTTTGTTATCTAAGTTAGTTGTCCTGAAATGTTCAGAAGAACATCTAAAACAACCAGCCAACTAGCAAAGGGTTTACTGACACATGGATGGACCGCACGGAGCACAGAATGAATGAACCATGGACCTATTAAAGGGCCCATATTTTACGCTATTTTCTGATCTATGTTACAATGTTTTCTCATCAAAAACATACCTGGAGTTGTGTTTTGCTCACACATGTTTAATGCACAAACCCTGCATATTTAGGCTCGGTTCTCTCTCAGACTGCTCACACATGTTTAATGCACAAACCCTGCATATTTAGGCTCGGTTCTTCTCTCAGACTAAAAACACTCTGTTCTACCTTGTGATGTCATGAGATAATACAGGAAGTGCTCCACTGTGTTTTTAAACTCCATATACCTTCACATTTGGATAATTTTAGCCCGGGAATTGCCACTGTCTACTGAACTTAAGGTAAAAGGTAGCTGTTAACTTGAAAACTACCACTACATGACATCACAAGGTGGAACAGACTAATAATAAAGCATTAGTCAAACGTGTGAATGTACGTATTTTTTTAGGAGGTGACAGCATTATAACATGGCTAAAACCTCACAAGTCACTTCTGAGTAATATATAACCTTTAAAATAATATAATTGACTCTGATGGATTACACATCGTGTACTTGTCTGGTGCAGACAGCAGTGGTGAGTGAGGTGCTGGTATGTAATGTCTCTGTGAAGTAACTTGCATTATAACCTAATGAGAAAAAGTAAAAGTTGTGTTCAGTTGCTGACGGTGATTTGTGTGCACGTTCTGACTCAGCGTGTGCACTCGTGTGGTCCTATCAATCAGCTGGTACAGTTTGATGGGCCATTTATGCATTTAAGCAGTAAAGCAGTCAGAATAGTCAACAAAAGCACTAAATATTGTGGACAATCAGCAGTACGTGTGTTATTAAACCGGGTGCTTCAGCCCTGCCTCACTGCCTCCTCCGGAGCAGGTGAGCACACGGGCTGAGAGGCTGTAGTCTACATGGTTCCTTTGGCATCTGTAGGCCACAGCTCGCCACTGATTTTTACCTATGGTGCATTAGTGGTTGATGGGGAAAACCAGAGTGACTGGAGGAAACCCACCAATACATGAAGAGAAACATGCAAACTGAAACAGAACAGCCAGGGTTCCCCAGAAATCGAACTCAGAACCTTCTTGCTATGAAGAGTGAGTGCCACTCAGCCACCGTGCCACCATCAGGGTCACTATCCCACTGCTTTGGCATATGTACTTCTTGTTTCATTAAAGGTGCACTATGTAACTTTTTGGATGAAGAATCGACCACCAGCTTGTCTCCATGGAGATGTTATTGCTTTACCTGAAATATTTTACAGTATGGCATTAAACATGGAGCAGGGGATGACACTCGGCCCAGTTACAGGTCAGACCTGTGGATAGGCGAGCCCATTCACAGTAAGAATGTTTTTCAAAGCATTATTCAGCCATAAAACACCTGTAATTGAATCAATGCAGAACAGAGATAGAGTTTAATGCCATACTGTAGAACATTTCAGGCAACACAATAACATCTCCATGGAGACAAGCAGGTGGCGGACCCACACCTGAAAATTGACATAGGCTACTTTTTAATGGTTCCCCAATTAATCAAAACACAGAGTAGATCATTGTGATAAAATTTAAAGTGATAGTGATATAATATACAGAGTTTGACCAAATTGTTTTGTCTCTTTCAAACAACAAACCTTATTCTGTGGTAGACTTTAATAGACTCACTTATCACTGTAAGTACTTGCTTGTGAGTGCACTATACATACATTATTAATATACTGACTAATGAGAACAAAAATGTGTCGACGTAGAGAGAATAAACAAAAAAAAAAAACCCAAAACAACAATAATCTATCAATGTTAATAATGTAATGACTTATTTTCCACAGAGTCAAGAGCCCTTCACCTGAACCGGGACAGATTAACAACCTCACCTCCACGTGCTGGCAGGTTTGGATAAGTTTGCCCATCAGCGTTTCCAATTCGCTGGTTCTCTTGATTAGATTGCTCAGATTGGAATCCAAGGCTTGCTGCGAAAACAAAATTGAAAAGGAATATTTCATTACACACTCCTCCCCATCAAAACGCAAACAGCCGCAGTAAATCGTAGGGGCAAGTCAAGTGAGAGAGAACATTACTGTAGCAAAGCGTAACAAGCGGAGGACACACACACACATACACGGTAGGGCTACAGGATACAACTGATTATATTTGGTGTGCGATGAGTGAAGGGACCCCCAGTGCTAGCCGTGTGCCAAAGATCCCATGATTATTGAGGCTAAGGCCGCGGAGCTTAGCCGAGCATCTGTCACTGATTTGGACAACTAAAGCCCAACTGTGCTAATCACTGAGTCACATCAAAGGCTTCTGTTACAAACGTAATCTGCTTCTGTAATTGGGCAGCACGATGACGATGTCCCATGGTAGACATGAATTACACTTCTAATCAGATTTCAAATTTTAACCAAGGTTTAATTAGTAATAACTGTATGTCATGGAAAATAGGCAGAAATAATTTGAATGAGTTTACATGTGATTATGTGATGTAACTGTTATTGTTAATTTAAGGGAAGGGCAGCCAGCAGGGAAAAGTTGTGTATTGAGTTTATTTTTAAGTATATTTTTATAACAATAGTCCAAATTCCAGTTCAAGAACTGACCTCTCAAGGACCTGAGACTCAAGACGCTTAAAATGACTGAATCTACTTGATTAACTATTTCATACGATTAATGAGACTTGGATGAACTGTAATACCTGCTTCAAATGTCTTCAAGGCAAATGGGCAACTATATTTCATTTCAAAACCATTATTTTGTGAGTTAATAATAATAAATCTAATAAATAATCTTCAACCTTTTTATAAAATACAGAAACCATGAGGAAGTACTAGCTAATATAAAGTGTATTTATGTTAGCACTAAAAGCTACTTTGGCTCCAAAATGAAATAGTAATAAAACAGGTGAAGGGACTTGAGCTGAGCATTGTGATTTTATAAGGTTTATGCACTTTAAATTTCACAGCTCAGAGAATATGACTTATTTATCTACAGAGTAAGGTGCTGAAAGCCATTCTGGACACAGCACAGAGGGAATTCCCCTAACTTACAAAACCCCAAAGAATGAATGAAATTACGAACAAAGAGCATTTTTATATTGTTGGCATTGTGATGTGTCCCACTAATGGAGGTGTTTTCCTAAAAGGATTTGGAGCTGATGAGGGGAAAGACAAGCAGCTTCCTTTGATATGGAAAAGTTTATGGCCCCACACCTTTGCTTTGGCCACTCTCTCTTCCTTCCTCGCCCGGTCTGGACGGGTCACTGTCAGGACCTGGAATTTGATCCTGTGTCCGAGTTTGGAATTTTATCAGTTGTCAAAGGTTACACGTCATCCTGTCACCACCTCCACCACTGCGCCACATAAAAGGTTGTTACATTGACCGGCCATATTGTTAGCTGTCTTCAATCGGCACGTTTAAGCAGTATGTTTAGAACTAGAACTGAAATTGAATTATTAAGTTGTGCGTCAGATGATCTCTCCTGACGTCAATCAAGTATTTCCCACCATATTTTATATAAAGTGTTTTTGTGTGAATACTGTCACTTTATAAAACACTCAGCCAATGTCAATGCCTTGCAAGCAATTTAAATCAACTCTCTTCTCAATTCTGATCGACACATTTCAATACAGAAGCATTATATCTGCTGGGGATCCCTTTTGCGAAGTTGTGATGATCCCAGTGACATGTAAATTGTAAGGTCAAGGAAGGGCATCACGAGTAAAACTTCTGCATAAGGAGGCAAATTTGTGGCAGAAATCTCAGTCAGCATGAAGAAAATTACAAGATATGCAAGTCATGATTTTAGCTTCATCTTCCATGTGGTAATAAAGCCTTTTAATTATTTTGTACTTTTTGAGTGCCTCCGTTTTTTTCAACTTTATATACAAGTCATAATTTGTCATCTGCCAAAAACAATTTAAATGCGCTAATACAACCATAACAATATCATTACATAGCTCATAAATTGCATGTTTCCACAATCTTCCAGTTTAAACAATGCCAAACAGCACTTTTCTTTGGCTAACCATATTCTTTGTCACAAACCAACAACTCCAAACACTAATGCACACCATCTGTGCCCTGTTCTATAAGCCATAAAAGAACAATTCCACTTTTCTATATTTATTTATTCCCATTTAACATCCCCTAGTAACATAACACATGAAAGAAGATGCCTATTACTGCAGTGTAAGCTGCTGCAGACTGAATGCCAGATCAAGTGGGAAAAGCAATAATAGCCGTAACAATTTCTAATGAGGTAAAATGGATTCTATTCATCTTGGCTCTATTTGTGTGGCCAATAATGTAAACACAGCTCTGACAGATTAACTTATTAAGTGAGAGAGAATAGCGTTAGCACATTCATTAAATACTGAATCAGATAACGAGCATCTAGCAGCCTCACAACACAATGCGGCATATTAATAACAGTTACAATAGCATGGCTCAGCTTACTGTGTGGCAGGGCCTATACAATGGGGCAATGGTGCAGGGCATAGTTACTTTCACCAAGTCTGTTGTGCTGAAGGCATTTGGGGGTCACAATTTTCAGCAACAGGAGTCCCTAAATGAGGAATTATGTAAAGAAATGGTCACCTGTTCTGCATCCTGGTAAGAATCATCCCGCCCCACAAAGAGAAAGCGTCCGGGGGGTTTCTGCACCGCGACAGCATGATCGAACAAAGGAAAAAGGGTTAAGCTGGCTCCTCTCTCGCCTATCCTACCTTAAAAGGAGAGCCGTTTGTCAGTGCCAGGGTGACCAAGCATTGTGAAAGAATAGGACAGGTACACAGAGGCTTTAAGTGGCTTTTGTGATACAGTTTATATAAGCCCCCGATGAGGCATGCATGAACAGTGCATATTCAAATGGACAAAAGGATGCTTTCAATATTCATACCATGCACCTCAGAGAATCCAGGGGTAGCTATTATGTATTAGAGCTATACGGCAAGTTATTAGTAATTATAACATGCACCGTGTACATTTAGCATACATGCAGTGTACAGCAGGTTAATATGGTGTTAGTTATAAATTGCATATGGGTGACGATATATTTTGCTGACCCAATGAACCACCACATTAATGAGAGGATTTTCTATTTTTCTTCTCTCAATTACCTTTTGTAATAAAAAATACTAATAAAATAATAAATAACCAACATGCCTGAAGCAAAACTGTCTTTTTAGAATTAAACATGTGATAATGTCTTCATCAAAAACATGGTGTTGTATTTTGTTTCATTCATGATGCTTGAGTAAACCTAAATATTTAGGCTTTATAGCGCTTGCCAAAAACACTTTACCCCACTGTATGATGTCATCATGTGCTAATGTACAAAGTCTCCTCTATGTTTTTCAAGTCCATACACCGTCACCAGCAGACTCCTTCTAATCACAGATAACCAACTCCAATGCTAGCAATGCTTTAAAACTTGAGAGACTGACTTGTCCAATTATTTTAAAAACTGCTATAAGACTGAGAAATACTGGTGCTTTAATGCCAATCCAGAGTCTGAGTAAATGACAGAAGCTCATACATTTTAAAACAAGAGTCTGAATTCCAGAGCTACCTTGTTATACGCTCCTCCTAATAGCATTTTGTCATCCCTTATTGATGTCACCCATCTGCTCAGAGTGAGGCACCAGATCCCACTCAAACTGTGAGGGCCTGCTGCGCAAAGGGAGTCATTTAAGGCTGGCCAAGAGGGAGACCGCCTCTGAACCTCATAATTAATATTCTTCACTTGCAGATAACATAATGTGCGCCTGTACCAATTATCATGCAACATTCATGCTTTTGTTCAGTGCTTCTCTTGTTAACAGCACCCCTCAATTCCAGCTTCATTTTAATAAGGCACACATGCGCAACAATTTTTTACTTATTGATGTTGTCTTAAATTATACAAAATTAGATATTGCGGTTGTTGATAATTACAATGTGTGCATCTGGTTTATAACGGGCTTTTCGTGTTTATTTCCCATTCGGCTTGCTTCTATTAAATTGTCACAGTAAACAAGTCTCAGGGTAATTTTTACATTTATTTATTTATTTTACAGCGATTTTCCTTCTAGTCGCAACCAGTAATCGAGTATGTATCAGGAGTGAAGTTTCTTGCCAGAGGACACAACAACAGCATGCATTAGTGTGATGTTCAATCAACTAGTTTTTGACTGTTATCCCATATTTACTTAAATAAATAGATAAAATATCTATACTATTAGTTTAGTACTATTACTATTAGTTTTTTTCAATATTTGTTAACCCCCTTTGTTTATCTACAAGGTACTTTGCAATCGGGCTGAACGATTTGGGAAAAATATGTAGTTGCTATTTTTCTGACAAGCATTGCAATTGCGATTAGATTTGCAATTTATGTTTTAAATGTGTCTAGAAGAATTGACCAAAAGACTGATCTATGAACTCACAAACTAATACAAGAATGACATTTTCAGAACATTTCAGAACAGGGTCAGCAGTTTTTTATGCAGAATAAAGCTTGATTTATGCTTGACAAGTCCGCAAGGTCTGTGCGGCCAAATTTCATCATTTTTTCAGGCACACCCCTCCGCGTGGCATACACAGTAACCCAAATTTCAGCGTCGGCGTCTCAAGAAAATTTGTAACTACGTGGACGGTCTGCGCGGAAATGAGCGGGGTTCCCTTGTAGCTAGTTTTGATCTCTACTGTCTGCAGCCGCGTGGGCCACACAGACTATAAATACTGCCCACGTTTGCTCTGCTTAGCTCCGTGCATCTAATTTCCGCGCGGAATCCAGTTTAAGACTGTTTAGTTGTTTGTGGGGAAATTGTGGTACTTCAAATATTGCTAATTTTTCGAGTCGCTAATTGCGTCCATTCAAACTGCAATTTTGATTTGATAATGATTCATTGTGCAGCTCGACTTCAGGTACAAGTTTGTTGGAATACTGAAAAGTGTGACAAGCCAGCATAACAATCTATAAACATTTTCACTAATTAATTTGGACACCCCTTACCTTGAGTTTGTCGTATCTGTCGCTGAGGGCTGCTACCTGGTGGTCCCTGTGGCGGCCCACCAGCTTACAGAGTGCACAGATCAACTGCTCGTCAGTCACACAGTACATGTTGACCTTCTCCTCCTCATGCTCCACACACATGAGCCCGCGCAGATGGGAGTCCTGCAATGGCTCAATCAGCCGGTGGCCCGTAAAAGGCTTCTTATTAGGGTGCGTGGCCTTTAGACACTCCTCGCAATAGGACACCTCGCAGGTAACGCAGGTCTTGACGGCGTCCTGCGGAGGGTCCTGCTCACAAAATTGACACTGAACCCTGTCGGCCATCTTGGCATAACAGTCTGTAGAGGGGCGGTCCCGGCGCGTTTCACTCGGTGAGTTGGGTCCACTCAATGAGGCCTTCTGATAGCGGTCGATTATGTTTTGCAGGGTCACGTTGCGCTTGAGTCCGTCTAGACCCTTCTGGTTGAGGGTGATGACATAGCGGCAGGTGGGGCACTGGAAGGCGCTGATGGAGTGGATGGGTTCGTTGGGGGTGCAGTGGGAGACAAGGATGCGGTGGGCACAGTTGAAACAAAGGCTGTGTGCGCAGGGCAACAGCAGTGGGTCGTCAAAGAGCTCCAGACAAATTGGGCAGGTCAGCTCCGACTCCAGTGTTTCCATCTTCAGGCCAAACGCAGCGGGCTTGACAGCGAAATCCACGGAAGCTGAGCAGCTATCTGTGAAAACAAGCACACAAGACATTTCACTTTGTAGAGCCGGCTAAAGGGGCAATCTTAACACTTGACTGAATGAACTAAGAGAAGAATATAAAAGGTAGTGCTTGTTTCTAGTGCAAGTTGAATGGAGTTACATTTGAAGTGTGGATTCATCGCAATATATACTAGGGCTGTGCAATTCATCAAACTGTAATTGAGATCGAGATTCAGTCATCTCCTTTGTCAATTTTATGCTTGGAGCTTTTAAATCAAGACGTCCACAGCCAATTCCCTGCCAGTAAAAGCATGTGGTTTGAAGCAGAGTTCAGACTTTGGAGGAAGAAATGTTACAAGTCAGTGTTAAATGGCATTTAAAATACACATATATGTTCAGGAAATTAACATTAAAAGCCATTTCTATTCAGACAAAATGAAATTTAATCCAAAATTGTGATAAATCAAGAACATTATTTATTTATTTTTTTTCCAGTTCCATTTTCCATTTCCATTGATATACATCCTAATTTCCTAGTTTGAATAACATGCAGCTAGTCTATCCCACTCTGTAACTGAATATATAATGTAAAGAACATGCATAACATCAAAATCTGATTATGGTAATGAGACGAAAATACAAACCAGACTAGATAAAAAATGTCTGAGAATTATGCACAGCCTGTATGAGCACTGATGTTACACTGTTACTATTTCCATTTGGCAGCGCTCTCCAGTGTATAGCCTGTCCCCATGTGTCCCTGTGCGTACTGTATTCACGGGCAGGATGGACAGCTCAGCCAAGCAGAAGCATATTGGCCTGCTTGCTGATGGCTGGGGCAATACACTCTTACAGACACTGAGCCTTTGTTGTGAGCTGTTCGGACACCCACAGCTGCGAGCGAACACTCTGCTCCATGTGAACTCTCTACCTCCCGCTCATTATGTGTGAAGAAGCCAGTGCTCATTATCAGTACAGTGTGGGCCCCCTTTTAGAAGTCTTGGTTAAAGTAATTATCTCAGGTCTACTTTGGTCAGTTCTTTTCAGCTCTTATTGGAAGACCCGCAGATATTTAGCTGTGTCGCTGCACAGTACTGGCCTATTGTGGCGACCGGCTGTGATGCACCTGTGGTCGTTTAATTCCATGCCACTGAATCAAAGGTGTGCGTGGGTTCAGAGCTGAGTTATGTAACGCATACTGACACTGCAAAGGGCTATGACCGAACATGGTTTTAATAGTTTTTAAACCAAAAGTTTACAATAACAAATTTAGAAGTGCGACATATTGCTGAAGTAAATACGGATGCTAAACAGTTATACTGAAACTAAACCCTAAAGCAGAATTATCCCCAAAACCGATTCTAAATGTATGATATTGTTAAAAAATCTGAACTGCAATAAATAAATAACAGAATGCAACTCTTAAGTAGTTAGTTTTATCTATAATGAGTCACAGAAGTTCATAATTCGACTTTCTACAGCTAAAATCTAATCATAGTACAGAAAAAAAACAAAATTTTTTTCCACTAGTGCAAGGAAAAAGCCCCCACGATAAATATTGACCCTCAGAAATGATTGTTCCATCTGTCATGTAGTGAACGATAAGTCGACATAGTTTTTATCATAGCAGGCCTCACAATATGTAACAAAAAACCCTCCACGTTTATATAACGACTATGTGGCATATTCCATTTGGTTTTGTCAGTACGGTGAAAACACAGCTACACAAGTTTTCAGACATAATCCCGGAGAAAAAATAATCAGTCGGTATCAATATAACTACGGAACTCCACCTCAAAAGATTTATACTAAAGAGTTACGCAGTCTTAAAATAAATGCGAAGAGATCAAATAAATAAATAATTTCATATATCTGGGCAGTTTATTTCACTTTGTCGTCCTTTCATCATTTAATCCTGGTTTAGTCTTTCTGAACTTTTGATGGAGACTTACTATTTTCACTGTGGTCTCATATTGTCTGTAAATGCACTCATACAAAAACATTACCTTATATCGTAATAGTTAATATAATCGTCATGTTTATATTTTAGATTTTTCTGAATAATAATACAAAATAGGCACAGAGTGAAATAGCTACAGAGCAGAAAATCATCTGCATATTTTATCAAATGTGTTACCTTATTCAGACCTAATTCCACTAGTGCCCTACATTCAAATGTGTAAAGAGCTTTGTAAAACCAGTACAATGCACTCTCTAATCCTCTGATGTCATCGTCTATGTTATAAAATACACTGAAGTCACCAAGCCATGTAAAGTAATATTGTGGCAAAGAGCTACTGCGAACTGCCCCGAGTACATTACTCAGTCCATTCATACAAGGTTTACCCACCGATGGATTTCGCCCTCCTTTGCACTGCCGCCACATCTCTGCTGTAAGCAAACTTCTGTCCCGATTCATGAAAATATACCCATCATAACATATGCATGCGCCCTAAAACCCAGAAAGTCATTAGAGAGGGACATCCAGATGGCACAGGTCCTCCCAGGCCAGTAATCCTGCAGGCAGAGCTGTCATATAGGCAGAAAAGATTGGACCAGAGGTAGCAAGCACAACAGGAAAAGTTGCCCGACAATTCCAGGAAAGCCAGCTCCACCTACAGCCGGAGCTCTGGCCAGTACTGGAAGAGAACGACACAAAACAGAGCAACAGAGCGGGCATGTGTGTGAGGGATGAGAAACCGGGCTACAATCAGCACATAACAGAGGCACAAGAATGCATAGAGTGGTAGCCAATGCCCTTACAGACAGGTCATGTGTCCTCAGCCCTACCCATTCACGGCGCACCTAGATCACTTTCACCTCTCCTTGTGTGACCATTCCTCTTTTTACAATGGGTTTTTTCTCCACTAGAATTTCAAAGCGATGGGTAAAGGACACTTGAGTGCTGTTCACAAAGACAGATCCAAACCCTGAGTGATTTGAAACACTCCCATCAACCTCATGTAGCGCGCTAAGCCGTACAGCCCGAATGAAGGACGTGTCTGCAAATGAAATGAGACACAGAGTCGACAGGGAGTGCTATGTACACTGATGTCCCGGCTAGCTTCTATCACCGAAGTTCCATCTGCTTACGGTGCGCTCCTTGTATATTTGCAGACACATAACCCCCGCTGGGCTAGCTTTGAATTCTCCTGTCATTCAAAAAAGGGAGGTCCCGTGGGTGCTTATCCTCCTGGCTGAGAGCAAACAGAGGCAGACTGTAAATATTAAAGAAGCGCTAAAAGTTCAGACAAAGTGGTGGGTGTGAGCACGCACTGCCTGGGAGGTGTATATCGTGGGATGTGAGCGGCGTTCCCTTGGTGTCAAAAATGAAGCCTTGAAAAGGGGGAAGGAGAGATGTTACGCATAATTAGACAGGAAATTAAAATAGACTAATTAGTATGTGTTTCTGTGTTTGCGTAGCTGTTTTCAATCTGACCGAAATATTCACAAACAGGGATAAATTTGCAAGCTCTAAATGTGGAGATTAGATTCACATGACAATTGTATAAATAGGGGGCATGCGTGAAATGAACAGTGGAAAGCGCAGAAGATCTGAAAATACACAGAATATATTGGGATAGGATTATGTTTAATCCCAGTATTTTAGAAGACATAACTAAACAGTGGATTTGGTGTGTCTGTCCTGCTATGTTGCAAATAGTTCAATCTATTTACAATGGAGGCAATTATCATGTAATAGATGTAATCACAATTTGCAATTTCTTTAACAAGCTTCAACGTGACTCCTACTGTTCACTGGAACTTCAGTCAATAATAATGCCTAAAAGTATTGCTAGGTTTCAGATGACATAACATTCTATAGGCCAATCATTTTTAAAGCTTGTGTCTGCTCTATAGCTATAATCTATGACACCCATGGATCGTTATGTTATAATTTGGACATCTGAAATCGCACTGTTGTAAATCGACTTAATAAAAGAAACGAGTCCACCGACGTCCGCGTTAGAAAACTGCGGTGCCCAATGGGAGCTGACGTCTCCGTAAATGTCATCACAACAAAGAGTTGGCACCTCCGATGGATAACTCCAGGACACACTAGCGAACAGCTGATTTTTTTCATTTGTACCAAAATGACTACGCAGCACTGCCGAATCCTGCGCATATCACCCATTAAGAAAATAAAACTGGAGAGCAAAGTAAGTACAGAGCAGTGGGCGTATGCCGGTGGCGGTGAAAACGGAGATTGATTGGCAATATGGTGTCTTGAAATTAAGCGATTAAAGATTGCTCAAATGTGTACAAATTACTCCAAATACAACTTTGGCTGAGTAGATGGTGAGGGGAAACAACCACAACATGGTTAAAAGCTCTAAAATGTCGATTTTGCATAAGAGGTCCACTATAGTCATACTTTAGTTGTAATATAGTAAGTTCCAGGGCCTAATCACAAATAGAAATGATCTGGTTCAACATATGGGCATGTACCACTGAGTTATTTCTCATAAAAATACAATACAATGTAATCAATAGGGAAAACTGGCTCTTGGCCCCCAAATGTCACTTGGGAGTATGACATCATCATACAGAACAGTTAGTTAATGTGTACATGAGAATATCAAAAACATAAGTAACATAATGTTTAAACGAAATATTGTTGGTAACTGGGATAGCTCTACTATACAGTACAAATATACTAATTAGTAGTAATGATGGGGCCCTCTTTTCCCTTACGTAAACAGTCTGGTCTCAAAGTACCCATAAGTGAAGTTTAAGTGCAGGAGAAGCTTGGAGAAGTGACATTAGGAGTTGGCCATAGGAAGTGAAATTTGACTGTGGAATAATAGGTCAGTGTGAGATTAAACAATTACAGTCTCACACAGTCTATTTCCCGCTAAAGCACTTTCTAATCCTTTCGGTTCTGGCCTTTTATCGACCTTAATGATGGCTTTAAAGCACGAATTCAGCCGCGGCACAGAGCCTGATATTACTCTTTGTCTTTCTCCCGGGGCGGACACCTAACATATTTATCCCTAATCCTGTCTGCTGCACCAGTGTGACCGATGGGTGGCCTGGTCCTGCCTCCTCAAGAAGCCAGCTCAGCAGTGCCACATTTCTGGACTAATACCATTTACAACTGGGGCAGCAATGGGCATGTGATTACACTGAAAAAACTACCTGATCCACAGCTGCACACATCACTGCATTAGCGGAGCAGGGCTTGGCTCGGGCTGGCAACAATTAAAGGGCATTTTATTACACTGTACTATGAGGCGTATTAGTGTAAAATGAAGAGCGACAGACTGGCAGAGTAAAGCAATCATATAGTTCTATATCAGATGATTAAAAAGCAGTAAGCATAAATTGAGTTAGTTAATATATGCACAGTGGAGCTTTAGGGGTTGTCATAACTTACGCATTGCATATTAAGTAAGGCATGATGTAGGGTATTGCAGGCACATTTTTATAAAGTAAATGCAAAAAAATATACGCTAATGGCCTTAACGCTGCAATGGGAGTTATCCAGAGATGGCAAGATAGTTGGTGTTCCTTTAAAGGTGAACTATGTAACTTTTCTGGTGCAGGGTATGCCTCCCGCTTGCATTCATGTAGATGTTATTGATCTGCTGCGAGGGAATGTTTCACAGTGTGGCATTAACTATACCAGTCTTGCATTTACTCAGTTATAGGTGTCCAAAATATCTTGAAAAACACGCATTAGTATTACAGCGTGCAGGGCTGCCTCTCCTCAGATCTGACCTTACTGCTGATATCAACAATAACATCTCCATGGAGAAAGGTAGCGGACTCTTATTAGATGTTACAAGTTATTTTGTAATCTATAATAAAATTCTGTGCATGTGTTCATTATTTTTTTCAAAATATTCCAAAACATTGCCGAGACAACATGGCATTTAGTTAAAATGTCCTCTCGATGTGGGATATAGGCAACATAAAACTATTGTTAATTTTTTTGCAAGTTAACCACTCCACTGAGCAACAGGCTAAAGGTCATGGTGGTCCAATTGGAGGCTCCACCAAATTCATTTCCTCTTGGCACACTTGGCATGTGGCTTCTCAGGGAAAACACTGTATCCTTCCCTCTACCACAAGAATTCAGTCTCTTTCAAATTCACAGCCCGCTCTGTCAATAAAACTGCTGTGAAAATATGCCAAAACCCTCAGAAAGCCAAATGTGAGCTACACGTGCTATCCCTACTGATATTATTAGCTAATTTGATGCCCCAGCAAGAAGTAGACACTTGGCTGGGTGGATCTGGATCAAGGACATTAATAGAGGGACATCATGTGGTAGCAAGTAGTATTGCAATCTGTAGATGCTGAACACGGACTGGCCTACAAAATAACAAAAGCTGTGAATACCAAACAGATGAGCTGATTCTCAAAAGTAATATAATAATAAAGCAGGTAAACTTTCACACTTTTTGATCAAAGGCAGTGGGGTGGGAGCATGTTACGCATTATGAGTGAATGAGTTACAAGTTGTATGGGAAACCACCTACTCAACACTAAGGCTCAGACAGTTTATAGTCATGTTGCAGCAATAAATTACCACGTCGGCAGCTTTCAAGACAAGAGATCCCTGTAGTTCACTATCTGCAGTCTTATCCGGGAATGAATGGTATGCTGCTCTTTAGGCCAAGGTTACATACGTTACAAATATTATGCTAGGCTACACACAAACTTTAAAATACATATTGCAGTTTCAGGAAATCCAATTTAAAACTGTACTACTCACAGAATAGCTCATGCAAGACCTAAGAATGGAACTACTTTTTTCTACTCTTTTCCAAGCAAAACAATTATAAAAAATTCCCCATAGCCTTCGCATTTAGTCACTCTATCCCTGTAGTATTATGTGCTGCTAAACATGAAGCAATGTGCGCACACAACAAGGCCAAACAACCTCTGTGCTTGAAAACAGCCCTGGCCTGCAGGCTTCGAAACGCACTCTGACTCACTCTTTTGGTCAGGATTTGTTTTTTTTTTGAGAAAAAGAACAGCGAAAAGTATAAATCTAACAACGACTTCACCTATGACTTACCTGGGACATGGTGACGTCCATACACAGGCGTGGAGAGAATCTATTTGTCAGTTAGCGCTGATCTACAAAGGTGATCCGACAAAACTACCTCAACTCCCAGAGCAGCTATAGAGTTTCCAAAGTCTATGACCCTCTAAACCTGTTGTCAAAGTCGGCATCAAACTCAAAAGGATGATCGAAACTTTCCGCCCCCTTCTCAACTCTCCTCTCTCACCACTGTACCTATCCCATGCACACACTGGGCTGTAAGTTGTTACACTAACCAATGAGAGCGGGAGGGGCAGGACTAGAGCTGTTTCGGTGAACCACTCGAGGCTATGAGCACATGGAGTTTTGCCATAGTTACAAAACAATAGATTTTTGTCATTTTGAAATTCCAAATACTAAAAAGCCAGAAACTAGATACCATACAACTGTAGTGCTATTATCACTACTATGGAAAAAAGTGACATAGTAATACACTTGATACAGCTGACGAATGAACTAGTGCATAAGCTAAAGTAATGATTATAGGAAGAGCCACTAGTGTGGGATTTTTTCCAGGTCAATGCCTCACTATAACACACCCACCATGCTGCAAATTGAACTTATTGTAAATCAAAACACTGCAGTCATGTTAAAGTTTAAGCTGATAATTAACAAAGGTTACACAGTTATATAAACATTGTTATTAAGGATATGGTGAATCAACCAAATCAATAGAAATCCACTGTCTCTCAGAAGAGGGATGTGCCTCAAGTAAAAAATTGCAATTTATAAAAAAAAAATACTTAAAGTTTCCTCATCAAACACATATCTGGAGTTGTATTTTGTTTCATTCACACATGTTTACCACAAAAACCCAGCAAATTCAGGCTGTGTTCTTTCCTCAAGCGGAGGGTCCCACCTTGTGATGTCATGTGGTAATACAAGAAGTGCTCTACTGTATTTTTAAACTCCATACACCTTCACTAGAATCATTTGGATGATTTCAGCTCTGGTAGCTGTTAACTTGAACTGCAGCTTCATGATATCACAATGTGGAACAGAGCATTCTGAGCTTTGGAGATGTAGACAGATTCATAACAAAGGTTTACTCAAACGTTTGTGAATGAAACAAAACGGAGCGGGTCTGTTTTTGATGAGGTAACGACATTCTAACATGGTTAAAAGCTCACATGTCAATTCTGCGTAATATAAGACCTTTAATTATAGCTTATAGTGGAGTTGCAGAATGTTTAGCCTGAGCTTAATTTTGACAATAAAAGACATCTTTGTTTTTTCTGTGGCCACATTTCCAAACATAAAAACACACAGGAATGCACTGTGGCTGGGGATGTTGACTTAGAAAGTGTTGAAAGTTGTCTCATGTTTCTGTTGGCATCTGCTTTTGGCGCTATCAAAAATGTTCCCAACACAAACATGTGCGGACAACTGCCATCCATGATACTATAAAGTTTAATCCATTTCCTCAGTTATTCTTATGGGCCTATTACCTGGCAAAACCTTGTCGGACACGCCACGTTTTTATTTTGGATACAGTGTTAGACAGATGTTATTCTTATGTGGGCAGGCAGCAGCACAAAGCAAAGGTATTGATTTGAATTAACTCCAAACTCTTGCCAAGCCTCCTTTTGTTTCAGTTTAGCCCACGGGCTTCAATTAAAGTATTGGAAGAGCAATGGAAATAGCTTTGATTTGGGCGTTGTCAGGCTGTAATGATAATCGTTAAAAAGTGTTGCATAAACAATGTACAAACACTTAGTAACTTTAGTAAAAAAGTGCATAGTCAATTGTTTAATCCACGTGGAATTGCAGAGATAATTCTGTTCCAACTATTGACTGCACCCAATTGTCAAGGTGATCTATAAAGTATACAACTTCCCTGAACTTTAAAAACACTACAGACTGTCACTCTATGAAGAAGCATCGCTGAAGAGTTATCTAACTCACACTTTGTGAAAAGTTATTCAGACTATTCAAACTAAACATTTCTGCATGAAATATAATAGTACATCTCCTGTAACTAATCATTTGTCAAGTATCTGTCGAGTACCTTTGGTCAAATATCTCAAAATGGGGAATTTAAATCATTTGAGAATTTCAGTAACAATTTTTCAATTTAAACCCAAAAGTTTGTTGATATTTTCTTTTCCAAATATTGCCAACCAGAACATTTTGAACTTCTGAAGGGCTTCACGACTGACTGAGTAGAAAGCAAACACTGTGTATTTCTGACTATATGGTTCAAACATGTGATAAACTAACTTGAAATTAAAATTCCAAAATTAAAATGAAGTTATTTAGTTTGTTTTGGACTTTGCCAGCATGCAGGGTTAATGGTCCCAGCTTAAACTCATCAAAATTCTGGCTCAGGTCTGGAAAAAGGTTCCAGTGCACTAGTGTCCTCCACACAGCCACGGACACCTACATCTTATTTTCCTACAAGAGTCTGTCTTGCACAGTATTTTTGGTCCATATCTCAAAATAGTATAGCAAAACCCAACCATACAAAACATGTGAAATTACTGAAAATTCACTTCCAACTACTTATTGTGCCATTGTATACGCTATCTATAATGTACTTTCTAAACTTTAAAAGCACTTGAGACTGTCACCCAATGGAACAGCTAGAGCTTACCTCCCAGTTTGCAGCAGGCAGTCCATGCTGTTGGTGACAGATGAAGACACCAGCAAAAGCCAAGGGGGGAAAGATTTATATATAAAAAAAAAAAAACAGTGGCTTTCCTCACAAACCTCCTTTTTAGCTTCTCACTTTTTCGACTGCCTCTCTGCCGCTATCTCTGAAATTCCCCTCACACAGCCCCTCTGCTTCTTCTAATCCTTTTCTAAAGCGAGCCCAAAACTGCTCCAAACGCTTCAGCCGCACACCGACTTCTCAGGCTCTTTGTATGATTTTGGCTGGGATCATTAACTTAGTCCCATGAGACAGAGAGAGAAAGAGCAT
>KN485610.1:78711-100980 GCA_000787095.1 Periophthalmodon schlosseri | reverse complement strand
ACCCGCCGCAGCTTCCTTTGGGACTCTGTCAATCACCTCTGATGATGAGGTGTGGAATCGCCTGCTGTTTTAACAACAGAAAGATTCTGCTGATTGGTCACAGGGGAACAAGTGCACTCTGACAAATGACAACACTACAGACCTGAGGACGCTAACTTCATAATGAGACATAAACTTAGTTCTGGAGGTGTGAAGATGGGTAGAATGAACGGTACAATGTATAAATACTATGAAATATATACTACACACAAAGATGTTTATGAACATTTATGATGTTTAATGTTTGTTTACAGTGTTTTGTCACAGACACAAACCTGTGCTATTTTTTATGATAAGGAAGATATAAAGAGACCTTACACTGGGTGTTATTGCTGAGTATTGCTGGGTAATACTTCCATAATAAATCTGAATTTACAATTTGTTTTTGTTACCAGTTTAAACAGGATTTAAGTTCTAAACTAACAGGCCTAACAGGATTTAGGTTCTAACCTAATATAAAAACCCCATACATCAGAACAAGTTTGTAGAGTTCTATTACCTAAAGAACTGCACCCTTTGCGATTCCCACAATTCAAACTGCAATTTCAATTCAAGTGCAGCCCAACTTTATACTGCCCAGACCTGGATTCAAACTTAAAGCAGACCTATTCAGCAAAATTTACTTTTCAGAGCTTTTAACCCTGTTATAGTTGTTTCTCCTTCTCATTTACCCACACCTTTGAGTGATTTGTGCATGTTTGACTAATCTTTAATGGCCCACTTTCAAGATGCCATATTGCTGATCAACCCCCACTTTCACCGCCACCAGCATACGCCCACTGCTCTGTACTCACTTCGTTCTTTAATTTTATTTTCTTAATCGGTGATACGTGTAGGATTCGGCATCGCCACGTAGTCATTTTGGTATAAATGAAAACAATTCTGCTACTCACTAGGGTGATCTGCAGCTATCCATTTGCCTGGCAAATCCAGAATGATATCTCTGTGTATTTTTTATACAGATTGATATCCGGTCCCCCTGCCCTCTGGTCAAACGTGATTTGTTTTTTTTCAGTGACACACGTAAAACAAAGAGGCTCATTGGTCACCTATGATTTACAAATAAAATCAAATTTATCTCACCTCAGATTAATAGAGTTTAGTGCTTCGCTCACTGATATTTTTTTTCCTTTATTTTTTCTCATACGGATGAACCGTGCCTGTCCCTAATCCACCTGTCAGTCACTTCCATTTCAAACCGGGGAGATTCACTGGTGACCAGATTA
This sequence comes from Periophthalmodon schlosseri, assembly GCA_000787095.1. Taxonomy (NCBI): domain Eukaryota; kingdom Metazoa; phylum Chordata; class Actinopteri; order Gobiiformes; family Gobiidae; genus Periophthalmodon; species Periophthalmodon schlosseri. The sequence continues at coordinate 99,715 of KN485610.1, read as the reverse complement.
ACATCGTAAAGTATTGACGTGTGTATCCAGGCAAGCTTTCCATAGGAGGGGCTGACAACATTTATGGCAACGTCAACTCCCGTTGGGCACTGCAGTTTTCTAAAGCAAAAGTCAGTGGACTTGTTTATTTTATTACGTCGTTTTAGATGAATATTGTAATTTAAAATATCCAAAACATATAACATAATGATTCACTATATAGCAGGCTCAAGCACAATATGTTTTCTTTAAGTCAAATAAACTTTTAGTGTCATCAATATCAATATAATTTACGTATCAATTGCTTTAGTTGAGATTAATGAATACATTATAACTTTAAAAACTTTTGCACAAAGAGACAAAAACAGCTAATCATGAAGACATTTCCGCTTAAAGAAGGGTTGTCCATGGCTCGAGGTCAATTTGAATAATTACGACATCTTTAAATGGCCGTTTGGTGCAGTCTGGACACTCAGCGGGGCCACTGGGGAGGAAAGCGCGAATCTTTGGTTGCCATGGCGCCGTGGCAGGAGCAACGATGCATCTTGGCGTCGCAGCCAAATGCCACTCTAATCTTTTCACTGGCAAAACCCTCTCAGCTCTCCTCTCCTCCTTCACAGCTTGTTTGTTTCTCAGCCGGGCCCGCTGCTGTCTGTCACTCTCCACTTCCTTCAAAACATCTCGTGCCAATCCGCAAAAAGTCTGTAGCGTTTTGTAAAGACTGTTAGCGGAACAATGCTGAAGAGGGCTAATTCTCACCATGACTAAATTTCCCAACAGTGAATTCGTTGGCAAATTAGGCAAAGCTGACTTCTATTGGCTGTCTCAATCCGCGAGGTAGAGACACTTAACATGCAAACAACAAATTCTTCTTCCCCAATACTGACAGACACCATCTTATTGCAGTTGACATGATTCCCACACCACGCCTCACAAGCATGACACTGGTCTAATAACACTAGCAATAAGGAACAAAGTGTTACTGCCACAGCCCCGGGGCAAAGACGTGTGAAACCATACACAACACATGTATTCCAATACACTAACCAACAATAAGCCTCAGCAGTTCAAAGACAAAGAGGTTTCATAAGAAAGAATAATATTGTGTCTTGGAAGAGGGAAGTTGGATGTCTAGACTGCAATTCTGGTTGGTTGAATTAAATTGTGGCTTTCTGTTCTTTTTATACTGAGCTGTATCTTTCACAAGTATAAGACACATAGACTAGTATACGCCCGTGGACCACTATGGAACCCACCTGGACCACTGAGGGATTACACACATATAAGGCCACTTGGTTATATAAAAGAAAGTACTATGATTTAATGCTGAAAATCACATTCTATTATCTAAAGAAAGAGTGGATTACATTATCATCATGGTATTGGAATTAGTATTGAGTATGTACGTCTATTCCTTAGTACTGAAATTGTGTACTGAGTATTGTGACAACACTAATTCATTGCAGCCAAGCTCTTCATCCATCTTGCTGCCTTTAAGGGGCATTCTAAAGCTGCAACTATGGGCCTTAGATAAGGCACACCATAGACAATTACATAGTCATTTGTGACGGTGAAATTGCACTTCAGTATCTGTACAGTGTAGTGCAATACAGTCCTGACTTCCAAGGACTACAGACAGAAAGCAGACTGGGCTAATTTTGGCATATTTTCATTTTAAGTTCAATAATATGTTCTGTCCCTTTAAAAAAACAAAACAAATCTAAATAGATCTAATTACCAACGACATCTACGTCATCAGAGGTTTTAATACTGAATGGGCAATACTACCATAAGTGTATTTATGGAAAATAAACTCCTAGATTACACACAAAGAGTCTCCTGTCTCTCCTTACAATTCATAGGGAGCTTGAATTAGGCTATACATACATACATACAGACACTGACAGTCTTTTCACTCACATATTCATTTGTTGGAGGCAATTTGGATTCATTATGCATTTCTATGAAGAGAATAAGAAAAAAACAGTTTACAATATAAAAATGGTAATTTGCCAATCAACAAATAATAACTTGAAGCCACAATTAAATTGTCATGAATGAGAAAATTATCACATTTTCTCAATAATTCAGAGGTCTTTATTGTATAATTGCTAAAGGAATACATTACATTGTGTATTCTGTATGGCTTATCATTCAAACGCAGAGCTTGAAAATTACAGATAAGTCAGTACAAATAGTAAATATGCATCTCTCATCTTTAATAAGGCCATTTCCTGCCAGAGGGAATCTTTGTGTTGTTGGCTGACAGTCTGAGCCGTTAGAACTGGAATAAAGAGGGGACCAGAAAAGCCCTCTTGAGGCAGCAGATAAGAATTGGCTGTGCAATCTGATGCTAAATAAACTTTAATCAGGAACAGTGAGACGGAGAATTTGTCAAAGGGACAGCAGTCATTTGTTACCTGTCATCACAAGACAAGGCCATGCTTCACCTCCCAGCGCCACCATTATTACGCTCATTTACATAAAACAAAGAAGATAGCGTGAAATATATATACGCACAAAGCCTGGTTAAACATCTAGAGAATTAGGTCATGGATGTCCAGCACTAATTGTACTAAGCTTGCACATGTCTAATTAAGACACAATGGCATGTAAACCAATATAACTGCAGCCAAATGTACTGATGGTCCTTCTGTGTATAGATACTGCTACTTCATATTTAGTCCTGAGTGTTCTTTTGTGCCTGCTTTATTGCAAAATTAGCCACACTGAAATAAACAAGGTCATACTTTTGACAGTGTTCATAATAAGCTTGTTTAGTTGCCCATCTGTCTGCAAACAACATCAGTGAAAAGGTCGCAGTCTTATTTTGATTTGGTTTTCAGGTAAGGTCAAGAATGGGCCAGGGAAAACTATCTGTTTGTGTTGTGGGTCCTAATCACTGTGATGATCCAGGATTAAAAGATTATTTGCCATTGTGAGATATGAAGAACAAACTCAAATCAATTTGAAAGTTTCAGACAAAAGAAAAAAGAAAAAAATCAATATCCTACTCAACATTCTGAAGATGAAGTCTAGGGGTATAATGTATTAAAAAATCCAACAACCCACTTGAATGGATGCAATTAGCAAGCCACAAAGACTGCAATTTTGAAGTACCATAATTTCCTTCAGAAATAACAAAATACCCTGTCTTATTCTGTTAACCCTCTAGTTTAGATCTGTACAAACAGAGCTAAACTAAACTAAAACTCATGTGTTAGTCAGTTCATATTTCAGTTTTTGTAACTTTTTTCTGGACACATTTAACTTTGAACAGGAACATTGTTAAAACACAAATCTAATCTAATCGCAATGCATTCAACCCTAGTGCCTACTCTATGTTGTTTTTCTACTTCTGAAGCCACAGCTGCCATGGGACGGACTGACAGAAGCAAGACTGCCAACCTGTGCCCCTGATCCCTCCGACCACCACCGATCACTCATGCTCACACCATATTTATACTAAGCAAGGTGGGTGGAGCCTTGCCCAAGGACACAGCTACAGTATGCACAAGTCGGAGTAGGGTTCGAACAGCCACAGTCACACTTTTGCATTAGTTGAGCAATAGTTTACTGCACAAACTTGATTACAGTTACAGTTACACTTGATTACAGCATGTTTTCCTGCTTTAGGCCAGGAGGACACAACAAATACAAAACTCTAGCAAAGTCACTATAGTGCGACCCACTGAAGTGACGTATGACGACTCGAATCAAAGACGCAAGACTTACATGCTGTTGTGGCCGGCTATGATCTCCAATGCAGGTGAAAGGTGAATCTCCAAGTGACAGCTCAATCTAGCAATACCGCTGGACACCCTATTACAACAGCACAGGGAAGCATCCTCTCTCATCCCTTCTTCCCTCCCCTCTTATTTATGGCACTCCCGAATTCATCTGCACCCCACGCCGACTGCTGCTCTGGCAGGCGTAAAACACAACCAGGAACTGCCTCTTCCACTGGGTCACTCCATGAATACAGACACCATTAGTACCCCCGACACAGCGGACCCCTCCTCCCTCTCTCTCCAATACTACGCAATGAGACAAAGACATAGCAAATGGACAGACTATGGGGGACTGCGTGCTGCACCTTGGGGAAAGCATTTGTGATGGAAAAACAGCAGAGTGGGCCTGCAGCAGATGGGGTCAGTCTCCAGGGTCTTGATGCATGGCTGCGCCCGATATACATTTACATGGGAATAAATCACGCAATATACCGCCCCCAATTAGATCATGCTTAGGGGATGGCTCTATCTCGTTGTTTACCCGGTGGGCCATAATTGGAGCAGAGTTGACTGAACGCATGACTGACCCTGTTTTGGCATTGTCTTTTGGAGGGCGGCATTGATCTAAAAGGGTAATAATTGTTTCCTAACTAGAAAACTGCCAGTTCTCCTTTTGGCAAGAAACGCACAAACATAACGAATGCATAGTCTGGCCTAATAATGGCAAGGGTTCAAGATTTTAATTACTCCCTTCCCCAAGGCGCACTGTCCATAACTTAGCAACCACAATCGAACATCACCAGAATAAACAAGCCCAATAATAGCAAGCCAATTAGACACCTATCTCAACTTTAAAACGGCTTGTGTTTCCTTTGCAATTAAAGGCTCTATCTAACATTATAACATAGAAAACACTGTATAGGCAAATGCATTTGTAAACGTCAACTTGCATTTGCTTTATTGTATGACTAACCAGCAGAACATATAGGACTGTTGTGGCCATTGACCTGGAATTGATTCTGCTCCACTGAGCGATCTGGGGCTGTGCTGGAAGTGGGTTCATGCAAAGGCCAACAACACAATCAATTTTCATAACTAGATAAGTAATGAGCATTATACTGTATCTAATGGCGATTTTAAAATGTATAATGTAATGTTCTGTTTATACAGGTCAAAATTGTACTAACTGAAGGAGACATAGTTTTGTCTTTACAAAAAAAGTTACTGAGTTACGTGCTTTGCTGGGAGTAAAACTTTTTTTTTAATAACTGCAGCCGTTTGCCTACACTTTAAGAAGACAAGTATCGGTTTAGTCCTTGCAGCAAATAGCTAAAAAAACCCATCTATCCATGGGTTTCAGAGTGATATAAAATGAGCACTGTTGCAATAGCAATTAAGAAGAAAAAAATGTGTATCTTTGAGTGGTACTCAAAATGTTGCCTGTAAACATGAAGCTGAAACCTATATCTGGTTTTAGATCTAATTAATCCGTGTGCATCCCTGGTTAGCAAAAAATAGTGGTGAGTTGTCATATGTGTAGAGTGAAAGGCTGGGCTTATTCCCTAATGGCTGAATGCTATTGGTCAGTATCAAGATAAAAGTGCAATCTGACAGGGTTATCAGGAAAAAACAGCCAAGGAAAAACAAACGTTTCATTTGGCGACCTCTTGAAGAAACAGTCAAAGCCAGAGCAGCCAAAATGCACTTCTCTCTTATCAGTATTTCTTACCTGTAGGCTATAATCCTATATATAAACCAGGAGAGCAGAGCCTTGTACTGATAAGACGTCAAATATTGAATAATATCAGCAAACAGGCCCAAGAACAATTCATTTTATCAAACTTGAAAGTAGCCCAGCGAGTAAAAGAGAAACTTTCCCTATACTGTTGAAGTGTAGTCTAAAGTAGTAGTCATCTTTGAATTGGTTTGGGCAGATAAAAGCATTTGTTCTCAAAATATCAACTATACTTACTCAGTTATAGTCTATTTCCCATCGCTTTTGTTATTTCTATGCAGCCTCTAATGTGTTTCTGTGTCATATGTTTACTCCTTCACCACAGCCCGCAAACTGAAAAAGTCTAAAAACCAGCCTCCTTTTTTGAACGCGTGTGGTGAGCGCCTGTAGCACTCTGCGCCGGAGGAACTCTATAATTGCTTCCAGCTTTTGAAGGATGGAACATGAGAAAGCCAGCGTCACGTCTTTATAATTAGAGCAAACAAGTGATCAGTGACGACGCTGCGGAAACATTCATTCTCACCCCACAACTTCAACTCACAAATATAACTCAGCAGGGAAATGCGTAATATTCAACACGCACTAGCCCTGAAAGCATACATTGATCACTATTACGTCCCTTTCTCCAAGACTCACTGGAGGAACTCTGAACATCTGTTGTGCTGGGATGCGTTCGAGGAGGCTGGGAAAAGCCAAGGGCAAAGACCCAGCTGTTTGCGACTGCATTCGGGCCAAAGGACGTTTTCATTTGCTCTCAATATGAGGCTTGTGTTGCAGCGAGTGCTATTGCTGGTAGATCCAAGAGGTTTGTTAGAAGCACTTGAGATGGATCAAAAGCTGCCCACTTCATTTTACATTCATTTTTCAAATCCTTGACATCCTAGCAAAGATTTTTCAGTGCACTACTGGGAAAATTCAATCGAAATTACTCAAGTCTTGGCCTCCAAAGTACATTCTCAAAGACATTTCAGTTGAATTAAACATTTTCAGAAGTAATACTGGTAAAACTTGAGGATATGAGAATATGTTTTGGTTTCCTGGTGTGGCTATGGGGAGTCCAGAGTACATACAAAAAGAGCACATTTTCGCCCCCGGTTGTTGGCGATGGTACAAGCATCGAGTCTGTCACAATAACTAGGCCCGCAGCTCTCACAGCTGCACACAAAGCTGCAAAAGACTAAGCCAAAGAACAATGGTTCATTTATCTCATTTCATTTTCATATTTATCTAATTTCAAGTAAGAATAAGACATTAGTACAAGATGAAGTTTAAACTTAGGACAAAACTTCTATTGTAGACAATCTTAACAGAAGGTTGACCATCACTGTCAAAACACAGATTTTAAAAACCCTTCAGATCCTCCCATCTATTATTTTAGATGAGTTGTTGACATCAAATTCAAAACAGATTACAGACAGGCCGTTTCTGCTCTGAATAAATAAAATGTGGTTTTAGGATTTTTTTTCAAATTGTCGTCTGCTGTTTTCCGTCACAGTTGTGTCTCCTAAAATGTGGTTTATAAATTCAGTGCAGGTATGATTTCGTGAATAAAAGGAGCCTGTAAAACTCACCGTGGTATTTGCAATAACAGCAGAACCAGATGTTTTGGGGAAGTACAAACTGAATCACCAGATTTTCCTATCCACAACTATTTGGCACAAAACACTGAAAAAGTTCTAACCAAAAGTACAGTCCCAATGTAGTGGGAAAGGCGATGAAAATCTCTACTCAGTACTTTATTTTGAAAAATTGGCGTAGTTTGGTGTATACAAAACTTCCATCTATAACCTTTTGAAGAATAATTTAAAGGCACATTATTAATCATCATGTTTATTCATAGTTAAATTCTGAAAGGTTTTGAAATGGAATATATAATCTGTTTAGGCAGACGATTTACTGCTTGTGTATAGCCAAATTTGTGTATTTCTTTTGGCTGGTATAACCGTGCTGCTGTCTTGACGTGACTGAAAAAGACGTTTGTAATCTCAATGGGACTTTCCTGGTAAAATAAACAAATAACTCCAGGCAGCTATAAGCAACTCCGTGCCTTATAACTAACACAAATTCCACTCCGTTTCTAGTCGGAGAGGGTCACTGGGTCAGCTCTTGTGGGAATTGAACCCTCAATCTCCATACAGTAATACAGACAGGTTAACAACTCTGCCGCCACACAATCCCTTTACATTTATCAACTCCCATTAAGACAGCGAACCATATTAGAGGCTCCTCTCTGTTCCTGGTAGTCGCTTTGATCAAGTGTCATTGCCTTCTCTTGCTGATTGTCTTACCTGCCGCTCCATGGCTTCAGTGGTGAATGTCTGGTTTAATTTTACCCTTGTTCGGAGTGCATCTTGCAGACAGCTGGCACTTCCCCTAAGGTGGAACAGACAGGATCTGCAGACAGGAGCAGTAGACAGGAGCAGTCGACAGGAGCAGCAGACAGGAGCAGTAGACAGGAGCTGGAGGTGAGATGTCTGCCTCTACACTCGGGGCTGATGGCTGGGGCGTGGACAGAGCTTGCTGACACACGCGAGTACGGCCTGTCTGCTGCACTGCAAGTTTACACAGGAGCATGAGGGAGCTGTCGGAGTTAACCTTTCAGATCAGAGACAATGGGGAGACGTTCAGAGTCTGTAAAATACATACAAAGTTTTATTGTAAGATGTATGGCAAACTGGAGGAGACATGACAAGAGTTAGAGGGGTAATTGGACACATGATGTCACACTGGGGACACTGTGATTGGTGGGCATATCAATCATATAAAGGTCAAATAATATGAAGCTACCACCAAGAAACTGATAATAGCTTCAATAATGATAAGTAATAGTGATTCATCAAACAGTGAAATAGTTAACAACCAACTGAGTAATCAGAGCTGCCACGCCTGGAGAGGAGATGTTTTATTTCAAGCACATTTCTGGAATTAATCAAAATATATATAAAAATGTGGTTTTAATGAAAAACTTAATTAAATACTTAAATTCATATTCATGTGGAATTTAGTATAAAATCTCATATCCACAATCCTTTTGCAATGTCATGTTTAATCAGTGATGAAAACCTAAAAAAAATATTCTGCTGAATAAGGGATTAGCAATATATCTGTAAAAAGACACACCTGATGTGTTTATACCCACATTTGTATTTCATGCATGCTGCTAATTTACATCAATTTACAACATTTACCGTGTACTGTTCACACCAGGAAGTGTAAAAGTTAATACTTCCACAACCCACAGAACTTTGACACTCACAGCCTACAACAATCTGTCATTCAAAACACATTACATGTACGTGACATTACATTCCAGTCAGTGACAGTGAACACGGTGTACAAGGTGCTAAGTTTCGCCTCGGACTTATTCCTCTTGGGCGGCTAACAAATGTTGCTGTGTGATTGGCTGTCACTTCGGCATTGTCACTTATCATTTACCTCTGCGTGTGGTGTGACTTGAATACTCTTGTACTGTGGCTTGTTGCATGTGTAAACTGTCACTCTCTCAAACAAGCGTGCACAGGAAATAAATAGTGAATCCACCCTTTAGAGAGGCAGACTTCTTGGAGCCTATGCATCTATGTACAAGGTTTCTCATCAGGAACTCCTTCATTGGTCCTCGCTTATGTGGACAAAGCAGAGTGGAAAAACTGGATCTGTCTGTGATGTATTGTAAAGCAGCCGTTAATATAGATAAAGGGCTTTGCTTCATTGCCAGAAGCAGCCACATTAAGTTATCAGCCGAGGAGCAGAGAAAAATAAGGTTTGGGATTCATTGTAGCCAGCAGGCAAAGAGCAACCAGAGAGAAAAATTGTTATTTAGCGAGGGAGTACTGTCCACGCCCAAATGAGGATTCATCCCTTAACATATGAGTCACTATAAAAACGCAATTCTAAACCTGCACAGATGAGATCACGTTCGGGAAATTAGGATTTACCAAAAACTGCATACTACCAACTACTTTGTTCTTCAGACAGCTGTAATTGAGTTGCCAAACGCAACCTGGCTCAGAGCAGTGTAATGTGATAATTTGCTTTTCCTCATTGCAAAATAGCCCTTTTATTGTACAATCATAGCAGGTGTCCCTAAATTTTGGGCAATTTTAACAACACATTTTAACTGTACTCCAACATGTCTAATAAATGGATCACATTAAGTCACAGCACATATTTATGGTGCTAAAAAACAAAAAGTTATACTTTTAACACATCAAAGCGCCGTTTGCCTAAAACTACAAGGACATCGGAATGAGTACAGAGCCAATTATCTCTCTTTATTATCACAATATTACGGGACAATTAGCGGCGCTATAATTAACTGGTGAGCTACAGCTGAGTCATATTTGAGAACTATAAGATCGCTGTACAAGTCTGCAGCGGATGATTTTTACGCTTGGTTAAGGATCATAATGACAGCATCATCACCATCAGCACAATTACTCCAGATTATGTCAATGAGTGCCAGTCTCTTAAACACAGCAAATGGAGCGAGTTTCTGACAACAAATGCAATAAAAAAATTCAGGTGGTACTACAGTTTTTTTTAAAGAAAGCTAGACTGCAGAAGGCCAATTCCCCATTCACATGAGTTTTGAAATGTGAAGCATGTACTCGGTTCTGACAAAACAAACTATTCATGCGACCTCTACTGATGATTTCACCTTCAGTCGTAGCAGAAATTGTTTTTATTGTCCTTCAGTATTGTTACATTTGTCTGGGTTATAATTGACTAGCACTGAGTTGTTAGTCATTTAGCAAAATTATTAAAAATACAGTGTTTGAAGTTTGCTCAGTTCACAGGATCATTTAGACCAAATAAACACATTTCAAATTCATGCCATTGCAACGAAAATGTCACGTAGCTTTTTTAAAGACGACCTATTGTGTTTGTGTCTGCTCTAGAGCTGTAATCTATGACACCCATGGATCATTATGTTATAATTTAGACATCTGAAATCACAGTATTCATCTAAAACGACTTAATAAAAGAACCAGTTCGGTGACTTCCCCGAAACAAGTCCGCTGACTTCCCCGTTACAAAACTGCAGTTCCCAATTGGAGCTGACGTCACCGTAAACATCATCACAACAAAGAGATGGCACCTCCGATGGCAGCTGCAGATCACGCTAATGAACAGCTGATTTTTTTCATATGTACCAAAATGACTACGCAGCACTGCCGAATCCTGCACGTGACACCGATTAAGAAAATAAAATTGGAGAACGAGGTAAACAGAGAGCCGTGGGTGCCTGCCAGTGGCGGTGAAAACGGGGATTGATTGGCAATATGGCGAGGGGACACAGCTATAACATAGTTAAAAGCTCTAAAAAGTCGATTTTGTATAATAGGTCTGCTTTAACAATATAAAAGTAAATGAAAATCCACTACTACAGTGAACTGTCACTATGAAGAGGCGTGGCATGTCAGTTCTGCAGTTTTGAACAGGAAATCAATGGACCCGTTTCTATTATTAACCCATTTTAGAGCAATAAACTAAATGTAAAATGACTGTTAAAATGCATAATACGTCTTCTTTAACTACAATTATTTAACTGTTTAATTTTTGGGGCTGAATGTACTTTCTACCTGAAAAAGTATGAATGCCATTTCTTGAAGATTCATGAGTCTTAGGAGTGTCTGGGGAGCTCCTGTCTACCCCAGTCACTGCACTCAAGGGAAATCTATCGACTTTAAACCAGCCTACAGCACTGACAACCGCACATTCTTAAGACTCAGAAATGCACTGAGAAAGAAGTTCAGACGGCCATAATTTGACTAATTTAATCACAGTTATTAAAGATGAACTAGACCTGATTATAATAATAAGCTTAGGAGGAAAGTCGAGGTTGTTTCAGATACGGTTACCATAGGGAAACTTTTAAGTGCTTTTTGATGGTGAAGTTTACAGCACTCTCAGTAAGTCATTAATTTCCCATCCCACCCACTTGACATATCGAGGCTGACCTAAGTTGATCTTACATCCCGCCCAGTACTCACTCTGAATCCCAATAGTTACAAGGAAGAATTTAAAACTTTCGGGTATGGTTTTCAGTATTAAGAGGGAGTTCTGTTTTTGTCCACTGCAGTGACAGTGCTGGAAATAATTACCTCGCTGTAGGTGGAGAAGCGGAGACTCAGAGGTCCACAAGTGAGCAGACAGCAGCCGTCTGAAAGAAACAGTACGAGAAATGTGATGGGTAAAGTTTTTTTTGTACATTGTTTAAAGGAGATGGTTAAAAACAGTGGACAAAATCACATAGTGGAATTCTATGCAAAGGCCTTGTAACTTTTCTTGAACTGAGAGCGTCATTGTGTTTTTGGGATATTTACACAAGTAAACAGAATGCAATGGAAATGGAGTTGCTGAGACACTGTAAAAAAGCATTGATATTGTTGTACTCTCTGGGTCAAAACTGGGGCAAATGAAAAACTGCTCGACTGTCAAAATGTAGTCCAATTCATATGAATAAAAAATAAATACACAAACCCGGTTGGCCCAAAGAAGTAAGCAACGTTTCCCATAAAGGTTGTGACATACAAGAATAATCCATTTTAAAGGTACACCATCTGTTGTCTCTATGGATGCTGCTTTGCCTGAAATGTTCCACAGTATGGCATTAAACTTAGCTACCTTACATTTATTGAACTACATGTGTTTTAATGCTCAACGTAAACAATGACAAACATATCCTTACAGTGAATAAAACTCATCCCTCCACAGATCTGACTGTATCTGTAACATCTCCATCTTGTCTCCATGGAGGTGGATGTTTAATGTGATACTGTGGAACATTCTAGGTCAAGCAATGACATCTCCATGGAGACAAGAAGGTGAAATACTCTCCTCCAGAATAGTTACAGTGAATAAACTTGTCCCTCCGCAGATCTGACTGTAGCTGTAACATCACCAGCTTGTCTCCATGGAGATAAATATGTATGTTTAATGTGATACTGTGGAACATTCCAAGCAATGACACCTCCATGGAGACAAGCAGGTGAAATACTCTCTCTCTTCAGAATAGTTACGTACGTAGTGCACCTGAAAGGATCATCTGAAATGTTGTTAATTAACTACCAATTCCCAGAAGCCAAACTAAGTGGAGTTTGCATGTTGTGTGCTTCCTCCAAAGATACTGAACTATGATGTGATGAATGGTCAAATGCGATCCCCATGGCAACAATCGAATATACATTAACCATAACTACGCATTTAAAAGAAAACTAACAAAACCTTTACACGCTTATTTTACACAATCTCATTCCTAATATAACTTGAAATTTATTCAGTGCACACAACAATAACCTTAATGAGTTTAACCGGGGGCTATTTTGGTCCTGCTGAGATTTATGCGTCCATCTCGACCTTGACGCAGCCGGGCCAGCGCTCTCTTGTAACCGGACTTTGGAGTCTCTTTTTGGCTACGTGACCTTGCTCTGTCCTCCCTGGAGCGTCTCTTGATGGCAGGGAGCAGAGGCAGACGGGAGATGGACCCCCTATTGAGAATTCACTGCCAAAGGATCAGCTTACAGCCATCAGAGCTGCGCAGATAAGATGTGAAATTAAATATTTGATGTTGATCGCCTTTTTAGGAGACTGAAGAAAGACGCATTGCCACACTTCACTTCACTCCTGGCTCTTTCTCTATCGTTTGGAGAAGAGGACCGTAGGAAGTCTGTCCTTTGTAATAAAGCTCAGACAGAACTGAAGGGTGAGACTGAGACATGAGTTCCCTGTAAAACACATCCAGACATCCTGTTCTGTCGCTTTGGTTTCGTCTTAAGTAGCGCGTACTGGCCAAATGGAGCGTTGGCCCAAACAGACAGACGCGGGCTTGACCTAGAACCGCAAATCTGGGTCTGGAGGAAATCCCCTGTTGAGCTAGCAAGTGGTTTATCAGGCCGAATAGATTTCTGTTTGTTAATGACACTAATTAGTATGCTTTTATACACCAACAGCGCGTCTGCGATCAGCACAACACTCCACCAACCTTTTCTCATTGCTAAAAATCCTCCAAGACCATTGTTGCATATCTAACTCGGCACTTCTTTTTTAATTCGCTTTAAAAGTTAATTAGCCTATGTTGTAAACTATTTCATCAAAGTGATTAATAATAGTTTGTCATTAAAAGACATCGAATTTCAAAAGCTAAGCACTAAGTTTGGAAATGCCACAGGCGAGGCTCTCAAGTGCGCGTGTCTGGCTCCAAATGCTGGTCTTACATTGGCATCTAGTGGTGAGTCTGGGTACTTCATGGAGAGGTGGAGTTTGATAATAACGTTCTTACTATATTATAATTACGTTACTATAAGTTAAATCTGTCGTTATTTGTATAATGCCTGGGTGCTGCGGGTAGTTATGACTTGATCACACAGGACCAAAGGACAATTTTAATAAAGTAACACAGTAAAACATACAATTTTGTGGAGAAGAAACCTTTTTTATAAAGTGAGGCATGAAATGTATCAACACAATCCCTGAATAAATTACATAATATTGAATTACACACACTTACATACTGATTAGAGAGCTGTGCATTGACATAAATGTAAAGAAATAATAGAAAGAGATTGAGAACTTTACAATAATAATAACAAGTAATTAGCATGTTATGGAATTAAACAAGGAGTAGTTATGAGGTACAAAAGAAAGTATAATAACAGATTTAGAGTAATGTCTACATTCACCATCAGAGACCACTTAGTTTCTTAAATATGAAAACTTACAGTACATAACATTATATTAAAATAAACATTCATTGTTTATACAGTCAGCAAAAGACCACTGTACATTGCAATGGGCCAGAACACTGCATTCAATACTGCACCTTCTTAAGTGTAGTCTCTAAGTTTCTGTCTTATAGTGACAGGTGTTTCACACTAGTGTTTCTGGCAGGGTGTCTGCATTTTCCTTGGACAATATCTTCCACATATGCCACCTGTCGGAGTTCCATGCAAGTGCAGTGGGGTCTGCTCCTCCCTGCCCTGGCTTTGGCGAATGGGCAGTGGGTGCAGTCTGGGAGTCCGTGTTCTGTTGGGACAAATGCTGGCTCTCAAAGTCAAGACCTTGTGGCTGATATTTAACAAGTGAAGGTGTGGAGTGAGAAATGTGGCTCTCTCTCAGCACTGCACAGTGATAAAGAGGAGAGTGGCCATCTGTCCTGACCTTAAAAAATGGCCCCGCTGAGTGCCCTGTCCTTTCTGCCAGGTTTTCTGAACTGAGTGCTCCTGATTGGCCGCTTTCTCCTTGATGTAATAGTGATTCTGTTTGTCTCTGTCCTCTGTGGTCTTGAGGCCCGCTGCTGCTCCGAGTCACTGGGAGGTGTGGCTTGAATTCCAGCCCACCCAATAAGGTTTTTGTTGTGGTGATGGGTGGCTTGTTGTTGCCTTGGTGACTGCTCAGCCCCTCGGATGATCCATACGACTCGCATTCCGACGCATCTCCAGCAGAGCCTGGGAGAAAGCACTAATTAAGGTCCGGCATTCATTACGCCTCTCAAGAACATCTGTAGCAGCGTGGACAGACGGACTCACCGGTGATGTGATGACCTCTGAAGTCCTGGTGGAACAATTCATGCCAGTCGTCCCAGAAAGGGTCATTGGTGACTAAGAGAAAAGTTTATAAAATACATAAAAGGAAGTTAATTTAAAACTCTACTTATACATAATACCTCTAGAGAACAGTTATACTGAAGGATAAAGTACAATAACATGTCGTTCTATAAAAATGATTGCAATGGCAGCAGTATTAGCAAGAAGTATGAAGATAATTTCTGTGAAGGTCCATACATGCAAATATACAAATGCTTATATAAATATTTAGGTGTAAATAACTTTCTGCACAATATTAATACTCCTGTATACTAAACTCGTCACAACATAATCACTAATCTGTATATACTATAAAAAATCTGACAAAAACTGTCCTCCAACTGCAGGTATGACAGAATCCAACTGGAAAACAACTTTATAGGGCTGTAAAATTATAGCAGGACCCATGTCTGCTACATTATTCATACGCAATATTGAAGTAATTTGGTGAGTGTACCTAGCTTGTCTGTTGAAAGTGTAGGAGAACTATTGCCTGAAGAGTGGTCTCTGGGCTTGGATGACAGTGAGCTGCTGTCTCCAGTGTATTCACACATTCGGTGATTGGAGAAGACTGGCGAGTTGTTGTCATAGGGAGACACCTCTCCACTCGATGCTTTGATAGAGTCACTGGATAAGCACCTGCCAGTCAGACACAAGTGCTCCTCTGGTCTAATGAGATCTGGATTTCTAAAAAGAAGAACTATTGAGTTTAAAACGCATTTAGAATCGGATACAGTATGAAATTTGTCACATAGCGAAATCTTACGAATTGTGCGAGGCTTTTCTCCTCAGAAGGTAATCAACAACGTCCGGATCGGTTTCAAGCAAACTCTTCAGTACTTCATTCTGCAGGTCAGCTGGGACCTGGGAAGACAATTGTGTTTTTATTGGATGCATTAAAAAACTAGATTTGTGTTTACTGTGATTTCATGACTACACACAGACATTGTCGCAGGTGCACTGTGGAGAATTTAGTAGTAGTAAAATTCTATGACTTCCCCAAATGCCTGAAATAAACCGTGAAATGGTCTTGTTGAAACCAATTTAGTCTCCCTATTCTGGGCAACAAATTTGGCAATGCAACCTGGAAGATAAAACAAACTACTCTATTTAAAAATTTAAATGTGAAAAATGTGAACACGACTTTAAAAATTAAATAAGTAAATCTATTTAATCTTAATTACAACAGTACTGTCAATAGCAATAGTACAGCTGTAATAGATACAGCAGTATTAGCTGCAGTAATGGTAATAGTAGTAATAGTTGCTGAAGGTTAATTTATGAAATTAAAAACTTAACACTTAAAACATTTAAAATATCACGGATTTTTTGTACTTTGCAAAATTATAATGTTAATCAACTTTCACAACTATTAGATTTAACCTGATTGAAGGGCATCAAAGTAAGTGCATGAAAAGCACATATAAAATCTTGAACAATAGCTCCTATAATATAAACACTCTCATTGTAACACGGGCAGTAAACACAGCAGTAAGGATTTAACGGCACTTAGACATCAGCACTAATGATGCACAGAGAGTGTCTAATGGGCTTTCTGCCTTTTGGCATTGTTAATGAAGATTTTCAGAGGTCTAATAAAACGTGCCTGCACTTAAGATTCTATTTGAACACACAGAGGGCAATAAAGACGAGCAGTCTGACCTTGTACACAGTCAGTGCTTATGAACAAATGTCTGTGTTTAAACATTCAGTGTATATTTCACTGGGAACACCATGGTCAGTTCTCTGAATTAAATGTTTAAGTGGTTAGAGTGTCAATGAATTATATGCATTCTTAGTTTCATTATTTCTTTTTGCTTTTATAAGTGATTCTATAAGCTCAGTAGTTATGGTCTATGAAGCTAATCTCACATTTCATTAGCTGGTTCCACTTTGTTAAGCCCAGACCTGACCAATAAACCAGTTGATACTGTGAGAATACAAATGACTAGCAGTGTGTAGCAGCGTGTAGCAGTGTTCAGCGGCCAACACCAGGGCTTCCTTTGGCCCTGTTGAACATATATCAACACAGTGACACTGTATAGGCCCTTACCATAAATAGAGTGTCATGTGTATCGATCATTTTCTGCACCAGGCTGATGATGGCTGTGCTCTCCTCCACACGGGCCAAACTCTCCACCACAAACTCCTTGTCCGAGCTCTTGAGCTTATGTAACAGGTTTGGTCCAAATATGGTGGCTAAATTGAGCGACGTCATCTTGTTTCCTGTTACCTAGACAAAGCAGAAGACAGACTAATTTATTTTGACGATTGTGATTATCTTTGTTCGTGGCTGGGGTGGGAAATAATTTATGAGAAGATATCATTCAAAAGATAATTGAACTAAATTGTCCTTTGCTTTCTGTTTAAGAGCTTAACACGATAAAGCTGAAAGGCACAGGAGGTCACAATAATATTATAAGAGGTTTTGTGAAAGACAGGCTGCTTATTGCTCTGGGAATGTGTGCCTAACAAGTATCTGCCACTATCAATAAGACTGCCTGTTAGTAGCGCTGAGAGTCTGTGTGCCCTGGTACAGTATGTATGCTCTAGGACTGGGGCCAAGAATAAACTGCTTTCATATCCGTGGGAAACCATTATGTTGGGTTATGAGGATGTTTAAAGTTTAACAGATAATATGAAACACATATTGAATTTTTCTTCTATTGATTTAAAAAGCTTGGAATGATATTATGTACTCCTGTGGATTGAATTGGAAGCCTTGAAACAAAGCAACACTTTTTTTTTTTTATTAATAAAATATAACCACGGAAAAAGTTTGGCTTTACTATTGTTTTATCCCCTCTTATATTTTCAGAGAGCTTTGTATCACAGAAGACTGGAGCCTACTCCATTAACTCTAGGCCTTTGGTGGGGTACATCAGTGGCCAGCTAGTCTGACATAGAGTACTCTTGTTATCAGATTATAGTCTGATTTGTCTAGAGAACCGTTCAGACAGCTCCCACTTGTGCCAGTCTACATGCAGTTCAAAATTTCTAAAGTTTTCTGGCTGTTTCTTGCCTACTGGCCTAATAGGGGTGTGCTATCTACAGTGCAGCAGTACATTTGGGGAAATCTGAATACCGATCTCCCAATTGGAGGCCCATTTTTACATTCAGTATAGAAATCCTGTTTTCTAATTGATGTTTCCTATTTAATCCTCATTGAAGAACACCAGAAATATTTTCTCTATTTGCAATTAAATGTACTGTCTGAGTCATATTCATAATTTCTTAATCAGTCACTTTTGCACTCTGGACAATGTAAAAAAAAAGAAATATTTAGCTTGTTTACCTCATGTCTCTCTTCGTCCACGGTGTCTTTTGAATGTTTAGCCACAGTTGACAACAAACAAAGCAGCCGCTGTAGTGTGTCACTGTTACACGGAGGGAGCAGAAAGAGCAGGAGCTGAATGACTCTGTCCTGATCTGAGAAATCCAGCACTGTGGACAAAGAAAGACAAGCAAATAATTACAAAGCAATTATGCAAACTTAACGCCATGTCCTGTTTGTTAGCACTCACTCATTGTATGGATAAAAGCCGTGTAGAGCTCTCTTGTCAGAAGTGGGTCGGGCATGTCCCTGAGAAATTCTTTGAGCAGCGCCGCTATATCGTGGACACTGTGCTCCTCATCTAAATTGACCTCCCACCCTTGGTCAAAATCCTCACGAAGCTAAGGAAAATAAACCGCAACAAACCATGAAATCAATAGCGGTCAGCGGTTGTGAATGAAAAATGTGCTTTCCGAATCGTCCTCGAAACCTTACCTGCCTAACTCTTTTCTTTGAACTTCCCACACGAAATATTCCCACAGTCTGGAGGCCTAAAGTAGAGATGGAGAAAGTTGAGCAAAGTTGAAACCTATATGTCTTGTCTAATTCCACTTTCACTTTAAAGTCTCAAAGTAAAAGTGTACCATATTTTTCCAGGTGTTGGCAGCAGAGATCAACCACTCGGGGCACCTGTCTGTAAATGGGGTTGAGGCTGAGTTTTTTGTCACGGCACTTCTTCCTCTCCACCGGCAGGGACAGCTGTAGGGCCTCCAGTAGACGGGACTGGTTATCGTCAAGGTCAGTGATGCAATCCACAGACACTCCACCCTGTCAATAGAGGAGTGACCGCAAAAAAGTGAATGAATACACAGCTGTGGATGCAAGAGGCTGGACCAATTCCCCATACCAATAAAATATCTAAAAAGGTCAGGCAGAAATCAAAAGTGCAAATGTAATCAGACACATCCCCTGCTGCTTGCGACACTGTGGTGATTTATTCAGAGCTGGAATGTAATGAAGTAAAAGTGTATTGCTATTCAAATATTTATGTGTCTTGAGACTCTTGACTTAATATATTTTACAGGCTACTTTTCAGCAGAATCTCAGTATAAAGAGCTGCTTGCCCACATATTCAAGGGTTGGTAGACTGATTACTGCCAACCAACTCTGCACTTTTGTTCTGTTCTTTGGCAAGGCGTTTCTCCTGGTTTATGTAGGTGCAAGTGCAACTAACTGGTATAATCGTGCAGCCCTTGTGGTTGTAGACACATTGCATTAACTATAGACAATATCACTGTAATGTGGTCTAGTCTCTGAAGACAGGCAAATGTATTGCCATATTGTAAAATATTACAGGCAAAGCAATAACATCCCCAAAGAGACAAGCAGGCAGCACTATGTAACAGAAAAGTTACATAGTGCACCTTTAAATTAATCAAAAGGGTGGTATAAGTTAATACCTCCCTACAGTATATTTATTATACCTTTCTTAGTTTTATTTTGGTAAAGTTTTGATTTTAACTAGTAAAAGAAGACATTTACATTTAGTCAAATTAAATAAAAAAGGGTTAGGGCATTTTTCTTTTATGTCACAACCTTGTCGATAATAATCACAATGCATTATATATTCCAAGTGAATATAGCCAAAAGGTCACTGACACTCCATCAAGTGTAATCTGACACTGCCCCTGCTGCTTTTGGACAGACTTGTGTGTGTTACTGACAGGAGTAGCCTTACCCTCCTGCGTGTTCTGGGAGCGGGGTCGGGCGTGCTGCGTTGAGGGGACTCATTAGGGGTCTCACACGTGGAGCTCAGAGATGAGTTGCTGCTGGACAGGTCTTTGTTGGTCCTTTTGAAGCTGGATGTGAGGTGGAGGAAGGAGAGCATCAGCTCACTGGGATCGCTGTGCTCGGCCCTCAGGGGATCGTGCCGCTGTTTGTGCACACGGTCGTTGGCAATGACCTGGGACAGTGCAATACCAAATGCTTGAGGCGAAGACTCTGCGTGAGCGAAAAGGGCAAGAAAAGTTTAAAGATCATGTTGTGGGTCGAGGTCCTTTGAGGGTTGTTGAATATGAATGAGAGTGTAAAACCTAATACACCGTGTTTTAACCAAAGGCCATAAAGATTTGCACATGTTTTAGGATTACTTCTTGACTTAAGACAGGTCTAAATCATGAGATCAAGGATTAAGAGAAAGCAATGTCTCTTTTAAAGGTGCACTATGTCATTTTACTGGTGGCAGGTATGTTATTCCTTTTCACAGAATATCCCATAGTATGGCATTAAATTTATCTTATCAAGCATGGCCAGGCCAAGTCTGATCTGTGGAGTAAGAATGCAATAAAAGCACCTTTAATTGAGTAAAATGTCATATACAAAAGCTCAATACCATAGTGTGGAACACACATAGTGCACCTTTAATAAGGACAAAACAGGGGTCGAACCAGGTCTAAATTATGGCAGAACTTTTTTTTAAAGAAAGAACAGTATCAGATACTATGCTTACTAATATAATATGATACAGATATATACAATATAAATAATAAAATAATTCTGTTTATAATAATTTAAGTTATTTGGGTAATTTAATCTCTGGCAATGTCAATATAAGGAGTGTGTCATGTTTTGCCGTGTACATTCTTAACTCAGAGAGGAGAACACATAGTTTTAGAAGTGATTTTGTAAACAAAAGAGCTGC
>KN485610.1:66485-78636 GCA_000787095.1 Periophthalmodon schlosseri | reverse complement strand
AGCGGCCCGTAATGAATGAACCACCACTTAGGATTGTTTTGGTTATTTCCTCCCGACTCCCTGTCTGACAGAAACATCACTTTCCTGCACGATATTGGAGGAAGGCAGGGCAACTCTAAGTCCCTCTGAGACATCTTTTACTGTACGGGAGATTTAAAGAGCTGTGGGGCTAAAATGTGGAGAATGTCTGCTTTGGTGATTTTATAGAGCCTCAGCCAAAAGGATCAAAGTGTCTTTCAAGTGTTAGAAGGTGGGCTAAGGCTGCAAACTGGAAGTGGGAAGGAGTCTCGCAAAAGTCAGAAGCGCAGGTAAAAGTACAAAAAGGAAGTATGTCAAGCCTCCTTTGAACATCAGACATCAAACAGGAATATGTGATGTGAAATTAAACCAATGACAAAATAAAGGTACTATTAAGCTTCAAGTTCACATTACCTTTGTCTTTGTGTTTCTCTTTGGATAATGAATCCAGTTTCTGCCTCAGGGACTTCTTGTGCTTTTGGTCATCTAAAAGGCAAACAAGTGTAAACAAATAACAATTTTAATGTTTTCAAATGTAAGTCTTACTGAAATTGTACTAAAGAGGTTGTATTTTACTTCTATGGTGTATTACCAACTAACACACAGCATATTTAGATCACCATGTTACCTTTTATTGTTCTGAAAATGATATATTCACCCAAAACAACATATTAACATGTTATCCTTCCCTGTGCTCCTCGCATTAAGTCACTCCCCCTTCAGATTGCTAACCCAACACAATCAGCGTGTATCCCGCTAATGAAACTACTGCACATAACGTCAGGTTTGTCAGGTTGCTGTGTACAGTTTTGTACCATATTTTTGTATATTTATGGAGAATTATCATGTGAGTATGGATGGTGCAGACTTGTGGGCTGAGCATTGCAGCAAAATTTTGCTAACTATTGTAAAGGAGGGTTCGAATCGGGCCTGGGGGAGATCGCTAAAATACTCAAACATGCCTGAATGACATCTAAAACCTCTTCAGGCATGTTTTTGATGAGGGAACAATGTTATAACATGGTAGAAAGCTAAACAATCAATTTTGCAGAATATTCCCTCTTTAACTTTTACTCAAAATTATAATTGTTTACTTTTATAATTTTATTGATTACCCATAATTTTATTGATTAGCCCTGATTGACTTCATAACCAAAAACATTAAAAATATGAAATTCTAATGATCTTTTCACATTGAATTAAACCTGATATTCCCATAGACAGTTGAAACCAGAAGTTTTCATACACTATATAAAAAGACACGCTTTTTTCTCACTGTCTGACATGAAATCGGACTAAACTTTTCCTGTTTTAGGTCAATTAGGATTACCAAAATTATATCTATTTGCTAAATGCCAGAATAACGAGATTTTTTTAGACAATTTTTCATTACTTTCTTCAAAGTCAGAAGTTTACATACAGTAAGATTAACTATGCATTTAAACAATTTGAGAAAACCCAGACGATGATGTCACGTCTTCGGAAGCTTCTGATGAGGTTTATTGTTTATTTGAGTTAATTAAAGACATACCTGTGGATGTATCTGAAGGCACACCTGAAACACACTGCTTCTTTGTGTAACATCATGGGAAAGTCAAAAGAAATCAGACAAGATATTAGGAAGAGAACTGTGAACTTGTACAAGTCTGGTTCATCCTTGGGTGCAATTTCCAGATGCCTGAAGGTGCCATGTTCATCTGTTCAAACAATTATCCACAAGTATAAACACCATGGGAATGTCTAGCCATCATACTGCTCAGGAAGGAGACGGGTTTTGTGTCCCAGAGATGAACGTGCTTTGGTCTGAAACGTGCATATCAACCCAAGAACAAAAGCAAAAGACCATGTGAAGATGCTGGTTGAAGCTGGTAAGAGTGTGTCATTATCCACAGTGAAACGAGTACTGTACCAACATGGGCTGAAAGGCCACTCTCCCAGGAAGAAGCCATTACTCCAAAAGAAACATAAAAAAGTCAGATTACAGTTTTGCAAATGTACACAGGGACAAAGACCTTAATGTCCTGTGGTCTGACAAAACTAAAATGGAACAGTTTGGGTATATTGAGCATCGTTACATTTGGAGGAAAAAGGGGGAAGCTTGAAAGCCTAAGAAGACCATCCCAACTGTGAAATACGGGGGTGGCAGCATCATGTTGTGGTGCACTTTACACAAAATAGATGGCATCATGAGGAAAGAACATTATGTGGAAATACTGAAGCAACATCTCAAGACATCAGCCAGAAAGTTAAAGCTTGGGTGCAAATGGGTCTTCCAAATGGACAATGACCCGAAGCACACTGCCAAACTGGTTACAAAGTGGCTTAAAGATAATAAAGTCAATATTCTGGAGTGGCCATAATAAAGCTCTGATCTCAGTCCTATTGAAAACTAATGGGCAGACCTGTAAAGGCATGTGCGAGCAAGACGGCCCACAAACTTGGCTCAGTTACACCAGTTTGTCAGGAGGAATGGGGAAAAAAAATTCCAGCCAACTATTGCGAGAAGCTTGTGGAAAGATATCCAAAACATCTGACCCAAGTCATACAGTTTAAAGGCAATGGTACCAAATACAATGACATGTACATGTCTGTAAACATCTGACTTTGAAGAAAGTAATGAAAAATAGTCTAAAAAATCCTTCTCTCGTTATTCTGACATTTAGCAAATAGAAATAACTTTTTAATTTTTGATTTCATTTCAGACAGTGAGAAAAAACTTGTAGAGCTGTGTGTGATTATTTCTTATCCAACAAAGTAGTAATAAGACATAACACAGCTATTTACTTTGTTTTTCTTGCTTTTTATTATTTAATCCAATTGCATATAGTTAAGTGTATTTTATTATTCAATACAATGTTACTGCTTTTGATATGGTCTGTCACTCATTCGGACCATGACTGACCACTAGAAGAAGATGGGGAAAATGCCTTTGTTTGAGCTTTAGAGCAGCATTTAACTGCACAGAATCTTAATATGAACAAACAGCTGAAATAGTAAATGGCCAGAGGGATCAGATCTCAATTCAATTATTATTATTATTATTATCATTATTATTGTTATTATTATTATTATTATTGTTGTTGTTGTTGTTGTTGTTGTTGTTGTTGTTGTTATTGTTATTATTATTATTCTTTTTTTGCCAAATTGTCTAGCCTTATTTGATTTTTTAATGCATTTGACATTATAGGTATCTTACATGCAAGTTTAATTCCTACGTACTGCAAGTGATTGGTCAAGTTTCAGTAATTTCCCTTAGCGATCATCAAAGCATGTGTCATAAAATCACCAACAGACATTGTGGCTCTATCTTTACGGTATTGCAAAAGTAATGAATGAAGCATCTGTCTTGTGCCTGAAATGGCCTAGTTATAACCCAGCTGTTTGGTGTGGTGCATTGGTGTGTGTCTGTGTGTGAGTGTGTGCGTACATTTAGGTATGGTGATGTGGCAGCCAAGGTCACAGTCCTGCAGCAGCCTCCTGAAGGCCACATCCTGCAGACGAACCCTCTCCAGCTCCGAGAGGCTTTGCAGTGGGACTGGCTTCAGGCCAACACTCCGTCCTGACTCGCTGTTCCAGGTGAAGTCATCCTGAGCACATACAGGCACCCGGTAACAAATGAGATCATATCAGTAGCATAAATTCATCAATGCCATGCTTTGTTATGCAATCTCAAGACGTTAATTTGAGCATGCATTATGGGAATGTATTACACAATATCTGCTAAATGATACAGAATGTGCACTTGACTAACTTTAATTTGCTGTTTCTTATATTTTCCTATTTATTATGCTGCTAATAATCCTGGGAATACTTTCTTCTAAATTAAAAAAAATAACTCTATTTTATTCATTTTCTACTCCACTAATTTGCCTGCAGTATTTAATCTAGTTTCACTCTTGGTTCGTTTTTGCATTATTCATCATCAGCAAAAGATGGCACACAGCTCATTAGGCTTGTTCATTGGTAAACACAGTTAGCTAGCACACTTTCAGGGGCATAAGTACCAATAATGGGGCCAATCATCTGATGTGAAGGCCTCCACCTTTGTGCATCTTCTTCCTGGAGATTACAGGCCTTTGATCCAGTACAGTCAAGCCAATCATATGAGCCATGTACCAAAGAGGCTTAGTAAGTCATTATCAGGATAAGACTCGGTCCTATTAAATTAGAATTAGGACTTCGCCATGGCAACATGCTTCACAGTGTACAGAAGACTGGAGCCAATTACAGATTAAACAGACCTGTCTTGCCTTCCTAAGAGATGTACCATATTTGGTCAGTGAAACATCCATTATATATATAAGTATTGTTATGTATTCCATTTCCTTTTGCAAGTAGCAGGTGATAACTACGAGCTACAAGAATTTACCACTCGACAACATTCACAGCAAGTTGAGGACCTGACTCAGACACTGACTGTCTGACACGCAATTTAGGGCGTCTTAAAGTCTCCTATTAACTTAACACATGCATGTCTTTGGATGTTGGGAGGAAGCCAGGGTGCTCCCAGATAACTCAAGATAAACTTAAGAGGAAATACAAACTAAGAGAAAATATGGGTTGGCATTATTTAGACATGGAAAAAACAACTATTTAGCCGTACAGTTGGCATTATGCCTTTATGCCATCACGTCTATTAGGCGTACAGTGTAAGTACTGTATTGTCTTAGCTAACTTGTAACTTGTGACATTCCACTTCCATGACCATAGAGGAAACTTTTATCTGATGCGAGGGTGAGTCTGGCTCCCACAGTTTGTCTTTTTAATGAGTCACTCCCTCAAAACAAAGCAAACAGCAACTGTTGTGCAATTACAATACAAATGAATATACAACTACTGCAACTACTGAAGTATAATTTAATAATGACTAACGGTACTGAGCTTCTTAAGTGTGGATGTAGTCTCTGTAGTCAATGGAAATGTACCGCACATGGAAGTTAATGAATATAATCACTTCATTTAAATACTTTTCCTAACTGGGGATCATTTTACAATCTAGTCACACACACAAAAACAAAACAAAACTGAGGTGATTGCAGAGGGGCTAAACCATTCTTAGATGAATTTGCATTTCTCACAAAACAAACAATAGGTCTGCAATTCTCAATTTATATTTAAATAAAATGTCTCACAGTTGACAGATACTTTTTGTTCACAGAAATGCATAAAACGCAAGCTTCTATTTATTCACAGTTAATTTGTTACTTATTACAAGTCATTCCAGGACTTCAAAAACTTGTAATTGCTTTGAGTTGGACTCTAGCAGAACCTAATTCAATGCTGACACAACAATGCGTTTTTGCACACAATAAGAGGAAGCTTGCAAGGTAGCTCATACAGAACAGAGAGATTGAAATGTCAGATTACACGAATGAAGCCCACTTGAACTGAATCCAGCAGGGTGAATGATGCATATTTTTCAGACTTCAGGAAGCTATTCAATGGAGCAGTACATAACAAACTTTCCAAAGCACTCTTTGTCATAGGCTAAATAAAACCCACGCACACTCTCACTGGGAATCATGAGATGTTATTAGTATTTCATATAATTTCATAAAATTATAAAGTGGATTAATATTGGCTATAAAGCTATTGGCGGCCCATCATAAGGACAGGGCCGCACTTTTACGCACGCTAAAACGTTAAATACAAAGCCAGCAAGATAATAAACTATAGATAGACTCAGCACCTTCAACTTTTCCTTGGGCTAAGAAAATGACTAAAATAATTGGATAAACGAAACAGACCACCGGAAGCAGCAGTTACTCACACGAAAGGAGAAGTTTCGCAAGAAAAAAGGTTGCCCCATGATGTCGCCAAGCGGTCCAGCAGCCGTCACTTCACCTTCATAACTTCAGAAGCGCAAAACTTTGTACCAATTACCCAGAATGCATTCTGCCCCACGGCTACAGTCAGCGCACGGAGTCCACCGCTTCAGGGAGTGATTAAATGACGGCGAGACGGAGTTCTATGAATAACATTAGCGCTGGCACTGATAAATGAACAGGGAGGGGTTTTTGGCGGGAGGGGTCAGCAGCCTTATAGTGTCAGGTCACAAGGCGACAAAGGGACTTATCAGTGGAGAAAACACCAGCGTATCCTTTTACCTGATGGTGCCTGCAGTGGATGCGACTGCGCAGGGCTGAGCGCGTCATTTAGCGCTACTTTTTCGCAGGTGCGATTCTAACTGGCTAATAGGCCTATTTATTGTTTATTTATTTATGGCCTATTAAATTTGAGAGAAGGTAAGATGTTACAAAATTATATAAAATTTAAACTGAGATTTAGAATATCCTTGTGCACAATGTGGAGGCAACTTTTCTGTAAAAAGCGATACAGGAGGAGATAGATGGTGAATAGAGCCTCTCATGTCACATCTGGCACGCACATGCAATAATGCAAAGATGGATTATGGCCTTATGTGGAGGGATTATAATATCTTATAATATCTTATAATATCTTGTGTAACTCTGAGTAGCTGTTCTTCCTGGGTAGCCAAATGAGCATCTTTAGCAAGTGCACCACGTACTGCAGTGGTAAACAGGAAGCATGCAGAAAACAAATCATTTTGAAGACAGTAGAGGGTGGAGGACTCTCTATTCACTTGAGACTTGAGAGGAGGATTTTTGTCAAGATAAACACACGAAAGTCCGAATATGTGGCAAAAGAATGCATAATCGTGATTATTCAGGTTACAATACAATTGGAAGAGCTAAAAAATAATCATGACAATTTTAAAAGTAAAATGAAATAAAAGTACATTTCCATTTAACTGATTCTGCAAAAAAGACCAATTCATTAAAATGCTTTTTTTTAATCTAGCTGTTTATGTCATCCCAACTTTACTTATCATTCGGAAAGTTTGATTTCATAAACCAGGTCATATATTTTAACAGGTTAGATCACAGAGATGGAAGAAAAACTGTTCACTGTCACTTTTCTTTGGTCATAGGGTCAATAATTGTGAAAAATCACTAAATCGTGCTGTTTTTTCTTACATTAATCATAACACTAAAAATCAATATCATGACAGCCCTACTTTAAATTGATTTAACGTTGGTTTGAGTAAGCAAGTTCCTTCTGACAGCAAATATTAATTGAATTCTTTGTTTCTATAAATGGCTAATAAACAGAATGGCACTATCATAAACCACTTTGTTGAATCTTATTACCAATTCTACCTCCAGTCTTAAGCAACTAATGGAAAGAGTCTGATTAGATATAAAAATCATTCATCGGCTTTTAACTAAATGAATTTCTCTGGTGAAATCTCGTGGCTTTGCAAAATAAGCACTTTTCCTCAATGTTTTGGACCTTCAGGCTGTTTCTCCTCCATGGAGCCAACAAGAATGCCAGTGACATTTAGTCCTAACAAGCCAACGGTACCTGTCAACTGTTGCTGTCTCTACATCATCAGATATTTGGCAAAGAGAAACAAACACCTATGCAACAGAATCGGGTAACGGCTTGGACCCATTTCATTGAATGACTCATCGGGAACACACGTAAAACAGTCTTACAAAATGATGTTTTTAATTTGAACTTTGTTATTTTTTCTAGATGTGGTCATTTGAGACAGCCATTTACAAAGCACTGGAGAATGCTTTGACATGCAGTAAGTAGGCCATACGGTATAGTTACGTAACATTGTAAAGACTATGACAATGAGCTCCCACTGAATCAATGCCAAACAGTGACCTATAGAAGTAAACTCCATTGTATATTCTTTATTTATTAGCAGGCTCAAAGTGGACACTCCGCAGTGGCCAGCATGTTTAGTGTCTTGCCATGCACACAGAGGTTCTCCAGTGGGAAGAAGTATGTGCCTGAGGGACTGTAGCCAAAGATCAGGTCATGCTGCTCAACTGTGAGAAATAAGAGTGGAGGCTTTCTTCATGTAAACCAGATGTCCCTGTTTTCCATCTCAGCTCACCCCCGGACCCCAGTGAGTACACCTCTAATACAGAGCTCTGTTCAATCTATGGGAGATTTAAAGTTATTTATTTAGAACACACTAAAAGGCAACATAACAAATATTCTACACTATGCAAAAATTAACAATTCAATGGTATTAAGAACGTTTTGTCAAGTTGATGTTACAGTCAAGCTTTTTACTTAGTTTCCAAAGTACACTTATTTTTTTTCTAATTTGTGCACATGCCACATTTTGTGTTTAAGTATCATCTTGCTGTAGTAGTAGAGGTAGTAGTCACTGAGTAGTTGTAACAAGTAGGATTATCGAAAATCAGGTACTAATCAATAATAAAACTAGTATTAAAACTAGATTCTCATTTGAGCAGGTATCGATACTAAAAAAGTCACATTGACTAAGGAACATACCTGGATGACTGATTACACAGATATATGGCCACATGGTGTTATAAAATATTGAAAATTATATTCTGCTGTCTAAAGGAAGAGTGTTTATAATCATCATTGTGGTATCGGAACCAGTCAAGCTTGAAATTTTAGTATCTTGACAACACTAGTAACAAGCAGCAGTAGCAACAATGTTATCTGCAGTTTTACTTAACTAATAGTACTTTTCTAACAACACTAGTAAAATAAGTCAAATTATTGTGAGATTGTTTGAAATAATGATGTTTAAAATATTTCACAAATTTTCACTATACCTGCACCATTGTATTGCTTCTTATCCTTGTGTTGCACTTTTGCACGTCTCATGCTTTAAAACAAGTCTATTCAACTCCAGCACCGGCACAAACTCCACCAGGTGACACTTTGCATTGAAGGATATCCCATGATCCTATCTACACCAAGGCTTCGCTGTGTGATTTACGCTTCACTAAGCATATTTTGGAAAGAACTCTGAAAGACAGTATTCCAAGAGTTGCATAACATGTATAAGAGTCCTATAGTGTACAGCTCCTGGACTGAAGTGGAGTGAATGTGCATAAGTGTTGTTTGCAAAATGGGAATATAGTGAACTTTAGCTGACTTATGTTCTTACGATGATCTCACAGCCAAAATGTCATCACCACGGAGGTTTGGTGACTTGAAATTGGCGTTGCTTTTGGTTAGGTGCTTGTTTATGCTGTCAGCAAAAGTTGTCATGTGAGTGTCCTGCTAGAATCTCGCACCTTCACCTCATAGCAAAAGCTGGCTGGAGCACAACTTAAAATAATAATAAATATATGACCTTATTCCCTTGCCAGTACATTTGTAACTTGTGACAAAATGTGGGGCACTTAGTTTGAGAAATGTCAAAGATTGTAATCTCCCGAACATGACTGTGCCTGGCAAGACACTTGGGCGTAACGGTGCGGAGGGCAAGCACACCCTAAAGCCCATAAATTGTATTAGATATGCTCACTGGTACACAGCTGTCTTCAGTATTAATCAGCACTCGCTAGATTTACTGTGATTACATTTCTAAGGGCTCTGGCAGCAGAATGGGACCAGTGCTGATGGCCATAACAGAGAACAGATACCTGGTATTCATTAGCTGGCTCTTATACTGTATGTAATATATTTCCGTTAAACAAACAGTGTTTCCATGACAACCAGAGCAAGAATAGCAGAACAGATTTTGGCGAATCGCGATTGAACGTCTTGGACAGATTGTGATGTCATCATGCCTGCACTCGATGACTTTTTCGGTGCTCGAGATCAGATGACCAATGTATTTTGTATGTTTACCTTTACAAGTTCTGTCAAAAACTACACAATGTATTTTTTTTTACCTGTGACATAATGATAAAGCCTGTAGTTCCTTTAATCCATTGTGTTATTTTGGGTCCTATCTGACAGTAATATAAAAGGAGAAGTGCAGCTACAAACCAGACTATTGATAAAGTAAAAGTAATGTTACATGGGCACTCCAGCAGAAGTAAACATACCTATTGTTTAAGTAGCCGAAAAGAAGTAGTCTGAGCACACAGACGAGACTGGAGTGAAAGTTCTACCACAACTGCAACCCTACTATTACTACTATATTACCAATCCTAATTACAAAGCAAATTATACAAAATTACTAAGGGCACTTCTAAGTCTATCTTTAAAAGGTATCTTGTTATTGTACACATCTGATAAGATGAAAGTGTTTGATCCTATTCTCACTGAATAAAAACACTGTGAAGTGAAAGGAATGAAGAAGACAACTGCCAAAACAAATAAACAGCTAATCCATCATCTGCTTTGGCACAGCACTAGAGTTTACCATTTCCAGAGCCACGCCTTTCTGGCGATGTGCAGTGTTTTACCGCTGATTCAGTTTGGAGACGTGCAACAATACACAAAGCTACAGCACCACTAACCATAAACCTGCAAGTTACCACACGCTGCTCTCAGTGTGACGTCGTTACATCCAAAAGAATGCACTGAATCAGTCGTAAAATGACGAAGCAACAACATGGAAAAGTTTGGCATTGGGTATAGTCACAAGTGTGTGTGGAATTCCGTGATACAGCTTTTAAATTTGATAGATCAGAAGAAACTCCTGCACAGTGTTTCCAGTGCGCAAAGATGCGCTTAATTGTTGTTTGAAAGTTCTTCTAACTTAGTAAAGGTGACAATGCAGTTACGCATCATCATCATCATCATCATACACACAAATCAAAGAAGCTTTGAGAGCCGCGCAATGTTCTGTTCACCTGAATCGTGTATGGCTTCTTCGGCTTCTCCTCATCCTCATTCCCGAAGTGTCGCATCAAAGCCGGGTCCAAACTCCGGGTCTGCCTCAGTCTCCGCTTGGACATACTCTTCGGGCTCAACGAGCAAGAAAAAACGCTACTCAACAATCCCTGCGCCGACATTCTGTGCGTCTCGTGTGGTACCTGTGTGCGTTTGGCATAAAGTGGGCCAAGTTTCATTTCATAACTTAGCCACAAGTCCATGCGGACAGGAGCGTCGGTGGGTCCCCGAGCGCGTCATTCCACTTGTGAAGTAGGCTATTGAGAAACGCGCGCCCATGCCATTGGATTCCATGCGCAAACTCCCCCTCCCCTCACGCGCTCCTCTACAACTTCCTACTTTTACCTCCAGAGTTTAATAGGCACAGAGGCGCTTTTCTAAATGGTCAGTGTTCTGGTTTACTACTAATTAAATCAACAAC
This sequence comes from Periophthalmodon schlosseri, assembly GCA_000787095.1. NCBI lineage: Eukaryota > Metazoa > Chordata > Actinopteri > Gobiiformes > Gobiidae > Periophthalmodon > Periophthalmodon schlosseri. Next base: position 67,544 of record KN485610.1, on the reverse strand, counting down.
GCCCTAAATAGGCCCAACCTAAAATTTAGCAACAGTTAATCAATTGACTTGACAATTGGCAGCAGCATTAGGGTTTAGTTTGAAGCAGGTAAAGATTGTTTTTCTCAAAAGAGTTTAAAATGACAAAGTCTAGTTTAACCTGTATATGTTTTTAATGACACTGATGTTTGGTTTATTACAATACGTGCTTCTAATGGAACTTTCTGAATACATAGGCTATAGTTAAACGAATATTAAGTCTACTTACTTACACCTTACTTACACTTCTTAGAACTTGTTTCAGATCAAACAAACCAAACAAAGTGGAATATGCAAACTAGGTACTAACTAGGTTCCTATGGTAAATAATAAGCATAGGGTGTTTTGTGTATTATGGTCACAGATTAGATTTCAAGTGTAATAATCCATGTTTAAATGCTCTCTCTAGTGCCAGTGCCAACATATTCTAATTCCTTGCCTTGATCCTTGTGCAATTCATTGGAGTGGTCTTCAGGGCAGGGGATACTTGTCGTGCAGTGCCCAGGGAGCGCACTCTTCCTGTGGGCGCCCTCGGGAAAGGACCTGGGTGATAACATGACATGTGAACCAGCAGTGCAGGGCCTCGATAAGGCTTCATCAGATACAGCAGTCCAGCAAACAGTCAGGGGAAGTGGAGATAAGGCCCCACTCACTGTTTGATCCACTTATTTGGTCGAGCCGAGGTTTAGAGTAAAGACTCCTCCGGCAGAGGCATCTCATCCCACTTCCTTTGGTGTCATGTCTCTGTGGGAGAAGTGAGGCCACAGCAGCTGATGGTACCAAACCATGTCATTTAGGTTTCGACTCTGAGCCCAATTTTTAGCTGCTGTTATTTTAAACTACTAATTTATGTGATCATAACGTCATGATAAACCATATTGATATAACTGCATATTTTTAATAGCAATAAATAGTATTAAATGTCACTTTTAACACTTTTCTATAAAAAAAAAAAGGGCAATGACTGTAAGGCTTTTTATAACCACATATTTCTAAGACATTGAGAAAACTGAGACACTAGATGTCTGAGGCGATTCCAAT
>KN485610.1:0-66406 GCA_000787095.1 Periophthalmodon schlosseri | reverse complement strand
AAAACATGTAGCACTTTTGAAAATACCCAGACTTTTTACATTGGAGACAAACATATACAAACAAAAGATTAAGTTTATCTTCTTATTTGAAATACAAATACAGCAGCAGTTTTACAAATTAACAATACCTTTAATTTACAATTTGTATTAAACCAACAATATTTTACATGCTTACAAATGTTCAGTGTCTTCATTCATGTCTTCTATCTAAATACCAGAATGCATTTAATTAATTTATTTATTGTAATAAGTCTTTGGGTTACCTTAAAATATTTTACTTATTACAAAAGGAATGGTGTCGCTATGTGTGATTCTAGTATAGTCCACTAGATGTCAGTAGAGGATATGTAATATTGGACCATGCGCTGTGTGGCATTTTGAAGTGGGGATGCTGTTTTGTGCCACCAAACATAACTCATCATGGTCACTATACGGAATTTTTATTCAGCTTGCAGAATTTCGATTGTGGTTTATCAGCTGTGGCACATAATGAATCAAAAGAACAGATAATTCTTTTGTGTAAAATAAACGGGTGCTAGTGTAATCAGTTTCTGCAAAAATATACTTCAAAAAGTTTGACTTCCTACCATTGAAATAGAAACTTTCATGTGGTTTAATTTCCAGAAACAGCATGTGGTTACAGTTAGCTCCTTCATTAGAAAAAACTGTCTAGTTCCCACTCTGCTTGGGGAATTTTAATAAAACTACTGACACAATGTACTACTACTACTGTACTACTAACTTTGCTGTTCATACTTCACAAAATAATACCATCACCCTGATAATTTGTCTTCCTATTTTTGTCATTTGCTGTTAATTCTTTTTAAGTTATATTACAGTTTTTCTCAATGGGCAAAATAATTTCTGATGGCGATATGCAAACGATATTATGGCTATGCATCAAAAAATGTGCTTTAAACGAGCCTGTAAATGTCATGGTTCAAGTATCAGAAAAAAATATTCAAAGGACTGTAAAATTAACTAGCAAAAACATGAAATTTCAACGTACACCCTTGTTTGGAAGCATCAGCTCTTTATACAGCCTTAAAAATAGGATTATAGAAGATACAGGCCTACTTGATATTCTAATTATTGCATGTCTCCATAACAACAACAGCTATTTTCAATATATATATTCCACCTCTTGTGCCAAGTGCGTTTTCACAGTAGCATATAGGGTTTACATACAGTCATTTAACTCACTCACGGTGCCGGTTACCTATCGCCTAACAACACAAGATTACAGTTTCCACTCTAAACATGTTGTGTCACCCACATACAGCCCATGTGGAGATACAGTGCAGCTCTAAGCAAGTGCATTACATTTATCTTTGGCACACAGAGACATTAAAACCGAACCCGATATTCTATCTGTTTTCCACCAGCGCCTCTCTATCAGATCGTTGGCTTCCATGATTACTCACATTGCCATCTCCTACATTTGATAGCGTATCTCTGCATCGAAATGGGGAGTAATGGTGAGAGGAAAATGCAATCTAGATGTCAGACAAGCACTTGATTAACCACTTACAGAAGCAGAGGAAAGGCAACGCGGCTCGGGTTGCCACTCAAAGCTCATCCTTCAAACATTACTGGGCCCACAATATTGATTTTTCATTCTTCTCCATATCCTATTGCCATTAATAGAATTTACAGCAGACTATCAATGTTTCAAGCAGGCCCCCCCTTTACTGTATGTGAGCGGGTTTTGTTTTTGTGGTACAGAGTCTTCGGTCGCAGTCACAGGACACCTGGATGGAGAGGACATGGAGGAGGAGAGCGGAGAGAGCGCAGAGACCTGCACAGAGACCTGTGCTGGGGCTGTGGAGGCAAACCAGGAGGAACCGAGGTCAGCTGTTTAACTTGTATCAACAACTGCTATTACTATTTTTACTAATAGATGAAAACAAATTTCTGTTAAAGGTGCACTATGTAACATTTCTGATTGGGGGTTTTCTACATGCTTGTTTCCATGGAGATGTTATTGCTTTTCCTGGAATGTTTCACATCATGGCATTTAACTCGTCTCTCTTGTTAAGTGTTTTATTGTTTAAAATACATTGAAAAACATGGATTCTTGCTGTGAGTTCACAGATCTGGCCTGTAACATTGTCTAGTCGAGTAGCCTGCTTGTTTCCATGGAGACAGATAACTTTAATACCATACTGTGGAACATTCCATGCATAGCAATAACATCTCTATCAGAAAAGCAGTAGACATTCAATGAAGGCAAAGGCAAAGTTTGAATTATAGGATAAAAAACAAGTACTTATTATTAGATAATAAATACTTAATAAGTACTTTGTCATGTCTCTATATGCATTTTTGTATCAGTTTGATCCTCCATCCCAAGAGCTATTTACCATATCAGATGTTTGCCCTCCTATGTATATTAATAGATTATCAAAGTCCTTATTCAACTCTCCAAAGCCAATTATTTCTCTGAACAAGCTTATAATTATCGTAATCCCTCGCTTTTACACAGCTTTTCACAGCAACTTGATAGAAGCTCCAAGCCTCTGCCCCACAAGCATAACAAGCCTCTCATTCTGAACGCCAAAGTCGGCTTGGTGACCTTAGCAGCTTTCCATGGGCGCATTGATTTTTCTCCCACATTACAGATAATTGCTGGATGCTGTGAATCCTATCCTCCCCGGGCAGAGGGGAGGGGGCGGAGCCTGTGTGTTATGTGTGCGAGCTGACGGGAGAGAGAAAGAGGGCCTATCTGATTTGAGGAATGCGATATCCTGCGATCCCATTGACAGCAATTGACTTCTTTGTACTTCCTGTCTATGGGTATATTTAACTGTGTATTGGTGCAATCTGGACTAGTTGTTCTTGCTTTCATGGTTGATTGCTGTGATGAATGGGGAAGTGGCTTGATTAAATTGTGAGTTTTCAACATTCGTTTTTAAAGGCATCTGAAGAGTTTTGTCCAGCTGGGTTAATGGCTTTGCGGCATATTTAGTCATGATTAATAGCCAGGTTGACGTTGATGCAAAAAATAATTACCCTGAATCCCGACATTGTAGCCAAATGCTATTATATAAATAAAGGTGCTTAATTGCTTTTACAAATCATGGACTAGCATTTGCTTTTTGAACAGTTCTCTCATCTTGTTGTGCATTGAACCACTGTCATCATTTTATGCAAATGAGTGCATCTCCTTGCTCCAGTCACGGCACTAATGGAAATGTAAAGAAAACAAATGAGTTCCTCCTGGTCTTTTGTGTGTTACAACATGCATCTCTTCATTATTGCTTTGCCCCAGGTTCTGCCTCAGCTTCTGTTGGTTAGGTTCAGCCCATTCTACTGCAGATGATATAACTTTCATCTGGCCTTAAGTGATTTTGTTAATTAATGAAGATATTTAGGGCCATGCACGCTGTCAAAGCAATTTTTCAAGGAAGAATTGTTGCATGTGAACAAATGAACTATCCATCCATGCAGAGTTAAATGAGTCTTGCCTATCAGCTGTGTCTTGAATCATAGCGGCAGTGACCCTAAGATGACATTCTAAACGTGATCCCTGGCAGTGCTTGTTGCTGTTGCTGTTCTGTATGTGTGGTTTGTGTACACATATATGTGTGGAAAAAGCAGGCCACAGTGGCAGTGTGCAGTGACCCGAGGGGCGCGTTAGGCCACATGACCGACTCGTGTGGCATTATCGCACAGAGAGGCCGCCTTTGTCTGTTTGACTCACCGCTCTGTTGTTACAGACAGGACGGGCAGGAGAGATACAGACCACAGGTCAGACACAAGGGAAGTATTGTATTTACACGTTATGTGCTTAAAATATAATGTGGTTCCTCAATGTGTGGGAAGAAAGAATTAGAACATAGCTAAAGAGAACTATAATAATAATCATCATCATTTACTGTAGTTTCTAAGAAAATATTTAGTGACAATGGAGTTCAACAGTTTCACGCACAAAATTTCCCATAAATTTTCCCATAGACTTTTAGAAAACAATAAATATTATAAATTTAAAGGCACAACGAAGGCTAACCAGTTTTTTCAGTCCAAAAACACATTTAAAACTTTGGCGAAATGTTTAACTAACTTAATGGTTTAATAAATTTCAGAAACAGATTAGAAATAAAATGGTCAATAGTGTGGTCATTGTGGTCATTAGTTACCACAAAGCTCAATGACATAGCCCCCAGCAAGCACTCAAACTTTTAATAATAATAATTTTTTTTTAAACTATGTGGGAAAAATGAATGTCAAATTCCCTTCCAGAACCAAGGAGTGGGTGGCCACTGTTGAGCTTCTTTGCTGGGGGCAATGTGCCACAGCTGCTCTGGGGCTGACTGACAGAGAAGTGCCCATTTCTCTAACACCACTTGCAAAACATTCATTCATTGCCGAAGGACACAATATGTGAACAGCCCACCTTACGTTTAGTGATCAAGCATCTAGATAAGTGAATGCCAAATGCTGGAAATGTAAAAATCTGCAAAAATATTGTTTATAAAGTTCTTGTCTGTCCCGAAAAAGTACAGTTCAGTATTATTTAGATACGGCTATGTCCATCATGTATCACTGTGTAAATCATTTACAGTGGACATGGGTCAGGTGCACAGTCCTGAATCCATAGGATAGTAGCTGCCCATGACACCTGCTGAATACAGCATAAGTTAAATAAGGACATTTGAACACTTGATGTCACTTCTTTTCACTGCTGATACTAAAAAATGGGCAGAAGTGCCTAACATGGGAGCATCTCTGTATTTTATGAGCCCACATTTAGCTGGCTACAGTGTGTATACGCAGCATGGGATGTGTTACGCAAGCAGCTCCCTTTGCTCACAGAGGGAAAGACACGTGCTCAGTTCATAACTAATGGAAGAGTGTGTGTGCCATTCATGCATGAGTGACTCGGCATGGCATAATCCAGCATGAACAATCATGATGGTTTTATACAGTATAGTAAAAGTGCTCAAATACACAACTGTTTAAGTTACATGAAGATACTAGTGGATACAATAGGAATCTCATGTAAAATACCTGATGTGCAGTAGTATTAGGGCTAAGATCTAATTTCCAGGTTTATATGGGATTTGGTGCGGCTGGTTATGGGCGACAGTTGGCAGGCAGCGAGTGATAGAGCTAGGATTATGGTTTTAGCATTATTTTAAGCTCTGATGGATGGTAAAACACATGCCATTTCCACAGGGCCTGGGCAGGAGTCAGAATAATATTTGAGCAACATATAATAGCAGCAACATTTTGCCATTAAGTATGTTTGTACCACTGTTATTATGACTGTTAACTTAAATGAATTTCTATATGTTTTGCATATTGTTCAGTGAAGCAGCCCTAAGCAGCACACAGTCATGGGAGTCCAGCTGCTCACCATTGATCCCTGTGTGTTTTCTGATGCACTGGCCTGGAATCTGATGTTATTTCATTACTCTCCTCCCCCCGGGCACTGGGCGCTCACTACTGCAGCCACACTGTATGTAATCATAACTGCTGAATGCCTTAGTCAGACTGTTGCCTATGGAAAGTCTAAATCAAGTAGCAGAAACTCAGAAGAAAAGGAGAGCTCATCAGTGAAAAGGGCTCCAGGGCCTGCATCCGGAAAAAAACACCAAGTAAGCTGTTTACGGCCGGACGTCAACAATGGACTCAGACGACAGTGATATAGGCATCTTCACTGTCATTCAGTGAGTAGCTCGTGGTTATTTATCTCAAGTTATATAATGTTATCTACAGAATGGTGACTTTTATACAGGATAAAGTGTGTGCATTGGGCATGGAGGAGCAGAGGGATTGGTCAAAAATCAAAGACTGGATTGCTTTTTGTAAACAAATGATTGATTTATTGCGTAGTCATGGTGTCATTGTCGGGCTGAAGGTCAGCAGTTTTACACCAAGTACTTCCTTTTGTGTGTTTTGTGGTGAACAGTGCAAATATCGGTTTTAATCAGCAATATTGATGTAGAGATACAATTTCGATTTTTGTTTAATACTAATAATAGTAGATTTTTTTTTTTTTTTTTTTTATCATATTCAGAATTAGAATTATTTTGTCACTCAAGTTCAAAGCCTGAACTTTGGACCAATAGTGTCACAAGGTCATATTTTATGTGCTCCACTGCTGGCAACATTAAAATCTATTATTGACGGCCCATGGTCATAAATAAAACATACAGGTTCAATAAAACCTCACATCCTGGTGGCAGTAAGTTGTCAATGAGGAGCGCTATTTCCAAAGGAGGTGAAAACTCGGTAGGCAGAGGCAATGGCACAGGCACAGGCACAGGCAGGTATAAATGCTCGAGCCATGTTAAATCTTTTTTACAGTACACTATCTCACTTACACACTTCTGTAGAAAATGTCCTTAATGAAGATGTTTTTGACTCGTCATAAATTAATTTATTTGATCAAAATATAGGCAACCCAATATTTCAGCTAAGAATCTGCTCACATCCTACTGTTATAACTGTACCCGCGGCTGCTTACCACAACATAAAGGGGCTTAACATGTAATCCCATTGACATTTAAAATGTCATTTGTGTCATTAAGAATAACCGTGCCCTAATAATCTGGAACATTTATGTTCAAATTTGTCTCTTTGGCCTTTAGCATTTTCCCATGATCCCACATGACCCTCTTTGGGGGAAATCTGCACAGGCCTTTTAAATGTCAGAAACAGTGTTGGTCTTAGTCTTTGATTAGTACAATGTTAAATCATTGATAGACTGACAGATGGGACATTAGACTGTTTAGTACATCCATAGTTTCTTGTTCAGTGAGATGTTATGTGTTATGGACGTGGCCTCTGTCCAGGATAGAGCCAGCCTTTTGCCCAGTGCATGCTGGGACATCATTTCCAGGCAGCTCTAAATGGCTTAAGCGGTTGGAGGAAATAAATGGATAGATGGATGGAGTACACTTGTAAAGAGCCACAGGGGCATGCTTAGTGTTAAATAGACACGAACCTGCAGGCTCCTCTTTTGGCTGCGTTTGTGTGCACTCCTCTTCCCCATATCTCTCAAACAGAATATGTTACATCCTCTACTACCTACTTCTTCTTCGAACTTCATCGCAAGGCAGAACCCAACTGGCAAACTAAATCACTAATCTTTTTAAAGCATAGCATCATCCAGCCAGGTAACACTTTTCATTCCACTTAGTCACAGGGCTGAATATGCAAGCTCAAACGATCTTTAAACTGCACTCCTGAAAGCTATTTAATTCACTGAATAAATCAGCCTCCGCGCCGGTGTAATTAGTGGCGTGCTAGCAGATTTGGAAAGTTAGCATGTTGAGATGGATTGGTGGATAAATTGCAGTGCCAACACAAAATGGGCAGGGCAGACAGAGCTGGTGAGGTCAAGGGGTCATCTGAGCTGTGTGGGATGAAGTAAGGGAAAATCTGCCTCTTAAATTTAGGCAAATATAGAATAATTGATACATTTTAGTATGTAATTTATTTTTTTCTAAAAGCGGCTGTGCATCGTTGTGGTTTTGTTGTAATCAGCAATAGAAATGACTAGTGTTGTCACAATACTAAAATTTCAAACTTGATTTCAATACTAAAGAATAGACTCAGTACTTGATACCAATTCTGATACTCAAATGATCATTTTAGAAGCTCTTTTTAGACAATATTGTAACGTTCAACTCAAAATAACAGTACATGTTTATTATACCATGTGGTCTTAGTTCTGATAAAACTCAAGATGAAACTGTTGAGGAAAGGTCAATTATATGATTTCTTTTCAGTATCGATACTTACTTAAATGATATGAAGATATTTTCGAGTATTGATTAGTATCTGATTTTCGATATTTTTGACAGCTCTAGAAGTGACTGCACAATTACTGAAACAACATTTGTAAATAATTCTTTATCTCTGCCTTCTCCAATTTGGGCATTGGATTTCATATTGATGTTTTAAATAATTCATTCTCAAACTGTTAAATAAATTGAAATCTAAAAATCTGCTTAAGAGTTGTGAAATTACATGATACTACAATACTGATACTACAAACAGTATCAGCAACTGCAGTAGTAGTAGTGGTACTTCGATTAGGGCTTGTTGTTGTTATAGTGGTACATGGTAGTAGTGGTAATAGGAAGCGGTTTGTTGGTATGTGCAATCAATGGGAGTGTTGGTAGTATTGAAAAGTAGCCGTAAAAGCAGTAATGTTTTTTTTTTTTTTAATAGTAGCATCAGCAGCCTGGTGATAGTAGCAGTAAGCTCTTATAAAGTAAACTAAGAGTGCCTCTTTTGACAGTTTAAGACAACTCTTTTGTTTTAAGATTTTAAGTAGTTTCGTTCAAATCCTTGCTTCAGTTTTGCTCTTGGTCCCACAACAATTTAGAGTGTTTTTCCTGCAAGGGCAACGTGATCCCGCATCTACAGCACTTAGAGGTTTTAAGTGGCCAAATGTGAAATGACTGAAATCAGCTGTTTGGAAAGAGGACACACTCAGAGGGGATCAGCGGGGCAGAGTTTATCAGACAAAAGCTCCATCTATAGTCTCCTCAGATCGCGCTCCTGTCTGACCCGAATATCCCCCGTCTCGCACTTTTGCCCTCCAGGCTGCCAACCCAAATGGACAAACACAACTGGCCACACAGTACGCTGACTCTCCCAATCCTGGCCCACATCCACAAGGCTTGCATCAACAGCACTCTTCCTCTGATGTTTGAAAGGCATGATCAAATAAAATGTAGATCTGTCAGGTGAAATCAAGGGGTTTGACTTGGACGTGAGGCATTATATCTATTGTAGAGGGCCGCGTACAAGCGGGACCCTGAGTGAAAGTGACAACATTCTTTATGGCCTGGATCACTTGTAGCAAAGGCACATTGACTCACCCTGCAGAGTCTGATGAACTCTGGCATTTTAATACTTCCAATGCAAGTCCAGTGCAGAATTTGCTTAAAATCTGACCAATATTTGTACTCGGTGTGATAGGAATAAAAGGTGTCATGTTATATTCAATTAAACTGTTAAAATTCCCGTATTCTGCTAAATGAGTTATTTGTTGTTTTTTTTTTACTTTGTCTTTACAGTTATTTAAAGTGTTTTTTTGTTTTAGTTTTTGAGTTTTCTCATGTTTGAGTAATCCTGCATGTGTAGCCTTTCTCCTATCAAGAACCCCTGCATGATGTCATTAAGTGGTATTCAAGGCAAGGCAAGTTTATTTGTACAGCACAATTCGTACACCAAGTAATTCAAAGTGCTTTACAGAATAAGTAAGGCATTAAAATCACAATACAAACAAATCAAAACATAAATAATCATCATAAAATTAACATTAAAAGAGAAGAGTGCAGAATAAAAATCTTTCAGTCATACGCACAGCTAAACAGAAGTGTTTTGAGCCTGGATTTAAACATTGTCAAAGTAGAGGCCTGTCTCACATCTTCAGGAAGACTGTTCCAGGTTTTAGCTGCATAAAACTGAAACGCTGATTCCCCATGTTTAGACCTGACTCTGGGCACCAGCAGGAGGCCGGTCCCTGAAGTCCTCAGAGTGTGAGGTGGTTCATATGACACTAACATATTGGAGATGTACTTTGGTGATGGGCCATGGAGAGACTTGCACACAAGCAGAGCTGCTTTAAAGTCTATTCTCTGAGCCACAGGAGCCAGTGCAGGGACCTGAGCACAGGACTTATGTGCTCATACTTCCTGGTTCTAGTCAGGACCCGAGCAGCAGCGTTCTATTCAAGGAAGTACTCTGAGTTTTTAAAGGTCCAGACATCTTCAACATACTCATTCATATCATGTTAGTGCTCAAATTGCTCTGAGCGCTAACCAATAAATGCCAAAACGTTTATTTAATATTTTACATATTAAACCAGAATACCAGCAGTTGGGGTCATTGCGCCTTCTGCTTGCAAAACTTGTGCTTTTTCTTTTACTAAAATTGGGTATTGATTTGTTTTCTATACATAAACGTTATTTGAGATTATACAAAGTGAAATATCAACGCTTAGGTGCCTGAAAGTAACAAGTCTGAATAATGCAAAATATGGGACCTTTAACAGAACATCAGTTATTAAAGATACATTAGACAAGATGGGTCCGGTCATTGCCAGATCCTACTGACTTATCAAAATCATGTATGTATTAGAATCTCAAATTGTTTACAACAAAAAACAAAAATGGTTCTTTATCCCAAAAGTAGTGGATTTTCTTCCATCTCTCCACATATACATAGATAAATTACTGCTCCCTATCCCCCACTAGCCTGGAACACAAGACCAAGTGCCCACCTCCTTGGATGAGAAAATAGGTTAATTGACACTTGGTGGTTTTTCAGCAAAGGCATTTCATCTGCTCTGTTTGATTTATGGTGGACGTTTTCCAGTCTTTGGGAAGCTGGCTTGTGTAGTACATTTTTAGATCAGCCTTATTGTATTCAGTGCTTTCAGTTGGATAAATATTTACACTTCCACCTGCATATATGCTTTCATCATTTTCACTTCGCACACACACAGGTGATTAATCTGTTGCCAAAACCTCCGTAGTTATTACTTAGATGAGAAAAGGCATGAGAAATGACCCAGCGTCTTTGCTAATGGGTTAACGAGAGATGTGGAAATGTATGAAGATGCATTTGCCTCCACAGAAATACCACAGAGGAAATTAGAAGGCTTGCAGCATCTGTCAGCACGCTGCAGACTACTTCAAGCACAATGAATCACAGCCTTTGTCTTCCTCCCATGGACATTGATTAATCACACAGACATTCACTGGAGGTTGTTGTCGTCGACGGTGGAATGCCATTGTGAGTTAATATTTTCAAGCCGAAATCTTTTGAAGCCCTCTTGTGAATTGCTGGAGCATTTAGCTGCAGTGTTTTCGAAAGGTCACAAATATTGCAGCGTACCGAGTGGGCAACCTAATGTGAAGCAGTGTGGAGAGAGTGGGAACTCGTTATGTGCATGTCCCTTCATCACTGAATGTTCCCACAGTAGCTGGTGGGAGTATTACAATTTGCCGTTAGAATTTGAATAACATTTGAAATTAATACAAAGATAATTTATTATGATTGCAGCGCTTTGGGAGTAATCATGTTTGTAAAATTGTAGCTTTTCAATTGAGCAATTAGCTTGATTTTTTTATAATGAAAATCACGGAGGTGTGTGTTATTAACAGTGCTAGTATAAGGGTTCAGCTTAAGCAAACGCATTTGTAAATAAGGTTCTGCTTTGACGTGCATTCATTTGGTTTCATAATTCCAAACATTTATGTGATAGGTCAATTACGCTTGAACAAAAATATTATGCTTATGAAATTCTTTGTCTTTGTTGTGGATTTATTTCTGTTTATTGATTAATTTGGCTTTTAGTAACATAGTTTAAAAGCTAAACTGTATTTGAATGAAATCATGAGGGGAAAAACAGGCACTGATTCTAAATGCAAAATAATCATGTTTTCCCTCAGGAGCATTGCAGAGAATAGGATACAGGCAGGCTCCAGAAGCCTCAGAGCTTTTCTCACACGCCGAGTAGGCCACCTCCAGATTTGGGGACTAGGCAAATAGTTTATTAAAATAGTTTATAGTAGTATATTGTCAAGTATAAAGACATATTATATTTTCATATTTTAATGATATTGGCATCTACAATCCTATAAAACATTCTGAAGGATGTGAAAGTTGCTACAACAATATTTTTTAATTCAAATACTTAAAGGGCCCATATTACACTGTTTGCTGAACTGAAAACACTCTGTTCCACCTGGTGATGTCATGTGGTAATATGGTCCATACACCTACCCAAAATCATTTGGATAATTTCCGCCCTGGAATGTCCAATCTCTACTAAACTAAAGGTAAAAGGCACCTGTTAACTTAAAAACTGCCGCTTCATGACATCACAAGGTGGAACAGTGCATTTTGAGCTTTGGAGGTGTAGACGGACTAATAATGCAGCATTACTCCAGCGTGTGTGAATGAAACAAAGCACAGCTCTGGGTATGTTTTTGAGCAGGTAACAACATTACAGCATGGCTAAAATCTCACAAAAGACCATTTTGTATAATATAGGACCTTTAATATCAATTTCACCGTTTTTAAAATCTGAAAACGTTACAAGTACCTGCTGGTTGGGAAACACTGGGCTATAGTATTCATATATGTAAGTAATATGCAGTAAGTCAGCCTGTTGAGCTATTACAAGTAGGTAAAAAGCCAGCAGAATGTAGTGAACTGTAAACGCCACATAAAATATAATGATAAAAGCACCTACTTGTGCTCAATCCACACTCAGATATTACTAGTCAGTTACTAGTCAGAGCAAACCTGTTCACTGTGCCACCGTTTAGCCCACTGTGTCACTGTTTGTCCCTCGATCCTTTCCACCCTTTTCCATTTGGGAGCTGAGACCTGCCTCTCGGGAATCCCACACGGCTGTCCTTTAGTAGTGGCTCGTGTTACCTCTGTGCGCATACACACACAATCCCACTCCCCTGTCCACTTCCCCATCTCCCGCCCTCCTTCCCTCTCTCCTTCTCCTCCTCCCTCACCCTCTCCTCTCGCTCACCGCTCCTCTCCCAAAGCCGTGCTGCTTACAGTGCGCATCATTCCGCCGCCATGGAAATTAAATGAAAGGTGGCTTAACGCGGGCTAAACACAGGCATGCTTTGAAGGATGTGACGGCCAGAGGGTGGGGGGAAAACTGCCGGACTGCCAGATTCCCTTTTACCAACAGACTGTGGATTTGCAAGGCGCGGATACAGCGGCCACTCAACCATGCCCAAGCTGAGACAACAGGACTAAATCTCTCCACAAGACTTGGGGGGAGGAAATCTACTTTATTTTAGCCCCTGATAATAATTTTATCAGACAATGCTGCTGGGATGAATTGTGCAAATTGGTAGCATTGGTTGATTGCAGCACATATGGATGTTTTCAGCTTCGTTAAGATGCCAAAGCTGCCTGGGTGAGTCTGAGAAATATTTCTGTCTTACATATGTTTCAGTGTGTTCCATAGAAGCATGTTGAACATCTATCTACCCTTAGGAAATACATGTAGGGTGTGTTAAAATTGCTGAGTTACTGTGACAACTTGTGCAGTCATGTATGATGGCATATGAATGTGAGTGGGGGCGGATGCAGCCGAGGCACTTATTCAAAGTTGACTCATTCCCTCTGAATTGTGTTGTAGTTTCACTAAATATTCCACTCTGCTCTGGTGATAATGAAGCTTCTCATAAAATCAATGCGATGTTGAGGGATAACTCATACGCTGGCAGCGTGATATGAACATCTGATTTGAAATATCGACCCATCCTAGAGTAATTTATGTTGACGTGAGCCGAGTCCACATACCATTTGCGCATAACGTAAAAATGTATGCAGCCAAGTGTATCAAACATAAAGTACGTCTGATTCCTCTGTCATAATTTAGCGTGATAAAAGAATCGTAATAGATTGGTAGGCAAATATATGGCGACGTGAGTGCGTTTGGTAGGACACATAGCTCACCTCGTGCACTCTTGGATCTGCTAGATTGGTTTGATGTGCCCCAGCGGACAGTAATCCGCCAGGGATTTGGGTTAAATGGAGAATTATTAAATCAGATGCCGTTAGTGTCAGATATAGTTCTTTCATTTTACCTGTGCGTCATCTTTGCCTGTGGCTTTATTTCCATCTTCTCAGTGGTTTTGAAGGAAAGAGAGCAGTTGATGGGTCAGTTGTTTCCCTGTTAGCTTCCCTGAGTGTTGCTTTTATGTGAGGGCTCCCAGTGGAATACCAACATCACTGCATGCTGTCACTGTTAATAACACCACACAATGCTATTCGTGATTACAAGTTACCACTGCTCCGCTGCTGGGCTTTTCTGTATCCATTCTTCCCTCACAGCTGCCAACAGGAGCTCCAGTCAGCAGGATATGGTTTTGCTAAGCTCGATAGAACATTTTACTGAACAAACTGTATGTATATGTGAGAGTTGCACACAGTTGGTTCCTCCTCCGTTGCTTTGTGACGCCCCCAGATGTGTGGCCTGCTGCTGCTGGAGACAAAGACACTGTTCTGTTTGCCTGTCTATGTGCTGTGTGGATCCAGTACTTCTTCACTTTAAAGGTTCTTGTTCTCTGACAGAGACGAGGAAGAGATGTCAAAGCACAACTTTACATGGAAAACTACATAAAATTGTTTATTATTATTATTATTATTATTATTATTTAGTGATTTTCCAGACACTCAGTTGCTTTACAGTCGTGTATTTGCTTAGCTTCTGAGCTCTGACGAGATCAGGCTTTGACAACGAGGCTTGATATGACAAAATCACATTTTACCTTTAAAACTAATAATAACAGCTTTTAAATAAGGTTCATGAACATGCACAATATAGACAGTGCTATTTAAAGGGACAGTATGCAAGATTTAGATTTTAAATTACATAAACATGACCTGTGTGTCCACCGACATGAAGTAAACTTGTTCTAATCAAATATTTCTTTTAATGATAACAATTGTAATACAGATTTAGTCTTAATTACAACATTACAATTGGACATGATGGCCAAGTTGTTTATGTTATAATCTGGTGTTTGGATTTCAAGACGATTATCTAATCAGAAAGTAGAACAAGTCTCACATGAGTCTCTCATTTGGGTTGCCAGTTTCAATGCTGAAGTTGTTTTAATTCTAAAAAGAGTCTCTCTATCCTAAATCCTCACTACTTAAACCCCAGCACCTGCAGCCAATCATTAATCAGTGCTAGTGCAGCCTCTGCAGCTCAGTGAGTGAATTTACTGACAGGATTGGCTGATAGAGCATGGTGATGGTTTGCTTCTATGTTGTATATGCAATGTGTGTTTCGGATCCACATGAAAAATTGAAAGTATGGCCAATTACAGAACCTTTCAGAAAACCTTAGCATTTATGTGATCTTTTTATTATTAATTAGACAATCAGACAAAGAATTTCCCCTTGGGGATGAATAAGAGAAATTCTGATTCTGATCAAGGCAACCTTTTTCTGTTTTGTTTCAAGAGTTTTAAACCACTGGGAGCCCATGACATACAAATAACTACAGAGTATGTGTATAACCAAGGAAACATAAATACAGTGCACACTCACACAGTCATAGTTTGGACCTTTGTGTAGTAACCACAACTGTTCTTAAAAGAGGAAACGGTTGTATTCAAGCCAACATTGATTTATTCTACTTTTGTGAGCTGTTGTTTTTCGCCTAGGGGGTTTTGCCTGCTAACAATATTTGTACCATAGTCACAGTATGCAGACACATTGATTAGCCTGAATATTCATCAGAACGCTGCCCACAAAAGAGATGCCATAGTTACATTAGTGTTCTGGACGGAGAGCGTGCTGGACCAGAGCCCAGATATGAGCTGAGATCTTTTACTTTTATTCTTCAGAGATTTGAACTGGAAAGTGCTACAGTGCATTGTACAGTCTTGGGAAATCAATGGATGCAGGGTAAGTGCATTATAAAAGCTTAGTTAATGTTTAATACTAGGATGCAAGAGTAATCACAACTGAATAAAAACATAACTGTGAATGGCCACAGTTAGCAAATTGTAAAGTTACAATTATTCGGGTATTAAAATGTCATTAGCAAACAACAAAATGTACATCCTATAAAACTTGTTAACTCTGTAGTTCAGATCTCTACAGACATGCAACACTTGTCAGAAAGGTCATTTTTTTTAATATCTTTTGGGGGCATAGCCTATTTTTTACATAATTGTGTTAGTTACAAATATGTTAAAAGTTGTGAAAATTGCACATGTATCAGCTCTGAACCTGTTGTGGTTGGGAGCTTACTTGTGTAACAGTTGTGATGTGTGCCCTGCTGCAGTCTTTGTGCAAAACCACATAAACAGACACATAGATAGTGGATTGTGTATCTGTGGAATGGAGCAGGTGAACAGGAGCTGCCAGTGTAAAATAGCACGCGCCTCGTAGTGGGTGGCTGTTTCCCAGATGCTGTTTTATTCTTACCCAAAGCAGATTAACAAACCCAAACCACTCCGAGGAGGCAAGCGCGTGAGAGGGAGAGCGCTGCTTAGGACAGTGCTGCTGTTGCCCGTAGCAACAATATCAGTGGTTTCAAAGACAAATGTCGGTATACAATATTCAGTTAGAGTAATAGGAAGAAATAGACACTGTTATCCTGAAGCATGCCCTCCTGGGTGGTAGTTTTGCTGTAATGGTAATAGCAATAGAAGGTGATTTGTAGTCCCTTATACAAGTGTGCTGTGGTGGAGGTAAGGCAGCAGTGTGTTCTTCTTGAAGAGTGGAGGTGGTTCTGCTGCAGAGGGAGATGACACATAGCAAGTCTATGTAAATTAATTGAGTTTTTAAGGGGCCACCAAAGGAACTAATTGTTTATTTTAGATTGATTGAAATGGTTACATTGGTTACTGCTCTCAGTCTTTTCTTTGAATAAATGTGGTTATGGATCAGAGAAAAAGAATGTCAGCTTTTTTGTAAAAGTGAGACAAAATGAGATTGAATAACTGACATTTCAAAACACATGACCTGTTTTATGCCAGTGGCCCAGTGACCCAATGTTTGGAGCGACACAGGGGGTAAAGTGTCCTCACACAGAGGGCAGGACACAGGAGCAGGGCTGTGGCTGTGCATGAGGCACTTCCAGCAGCAGCAGAGAGAGGCTGTTAATCACACAGGTTCCTCTGTGTCTGCTGCAGCCTTCCCTCCGGAGATGGTCATCTCATCTGCTCCCTCTCTGTGCCTCTCTCTCTCCAGATCTCATATCCAAACAGAATCACATTAGCAGACTATCTGTGCATAAACGCCTGGTTTAATACAAGAGCCTCTTCACTGCTGTGTGTCACCTCATTCTTGTAAAAAGGCACCCCTCTAACATATTCATTGATTAATTACCACTATATTTAAACATGGGAAAACATTTTCATTGGATGCTGCAGCAGTGTCACATATCTTTGAGGTAGAAATATTTCATAAATACAGCTCCACTGCATTAGAGCCAGCACGGTAATGCTTAAATTTAGAGTGAAGATTACACTAGAGCGAAGAGCCAAGTGTCCATGGTGGAAGCAATAACATAATGCCATTCCTGCAGATAAAAATATCAATTTGCATATGACATGATTGTAAATAGACTTGATTGTAATCCTCAATATGCCTAATGGCAGCACGTGGCAGCAGGCTGTGGTTTCACGTAGCGTTCTGGAAGCAGATTGTTGATGTAAATAATTCAGAGTTGGTGAGTGTCTGTGTTGGAATGTTCCTCTCAGCTGCAGCTTGTTCATAATGCATAGTTACTTCCCACATTAGCAGTTTGGTCAGCTTTCATAACAGCCCAATGTAGCTCACTGTACAGGTCTGCACTGCCCAGGAATGAAAGCAAAAGTGAAGCACACAGATAAAGCAAGGATCACTTCGGTCATGCAACTTTTATGAAGGACTGACAAGTGATCTTTACCTCGCACCTAATTTACCCCAACTGAAAATAAAACATTAGGTTGGGATGACAAAATGTATTAAATAACATATTCTAACACTAATGGCATATATGACACCCATTCAGTGATTTAGACAGTAAAATATGCAGCACTTTGTAATCTATAAAATCACTTGAAGAGCTGAATTCTTCGGCCTTGTCCTCCCTCTGACTCTTGGCCAACCTGTTCATGAATTGTATAGCATAGCTTGCCCACTTAGCGCTCAATTACTTAGTCCAATGTGACTGCACGCCCATTATTTATTAATGCAAACTAAGCAATATCTGTTTCACTGTCCACTAGTGGATGAACAGACCTGCTCCACTGCTGCTGTTGTGGGAGTTGTTGTGAGAGCTGTGACTCAATAGGATAATGCCTCTGCCACTGGCAAACAATGGAAATCAAAGATCACTGCTATGAATGAGGCAAGAAGCTGTGGTCAGGAGACACGCACAAAATGGATGGTTTTTTTTTAGAGACATACTCAAAAGGCTCAGCTCCAGACCCTGTGAGTAGAGTGCGCTGGTATGTTGTATTCACACAGAGTTGTTGTGTTGTGTATGATTTTTAAAGCAACACGGGCATGTGTAGGCTAATCAATGAAGTAAACATTGATCAAATCTTGTCGGGCAGTTTCTTTTTTCCATCAGTCAAGAGGGAGGAAGGTTTCTAAATGTTTTTGTACGTCAGAATCCAAAAGAATCCATAACTGTGTGGAAATACTAATATAGCATACAACAAGACTCTGTATTGGTGATGGTGACATTATAATTGTTTCCATTTCTGAGTTCTAGTTACAGCCAGACTAAAGCTCCACAGTCACCCTTTCTACAGTCACTTAAACTGATAGGTTGTACTAACTCGTATTAGGCCTTAGTTTCCCTTTTCTATTCCTGCTATTAAAACTTAATAAACCTGTAATAGCCACTATAGAACTATGGGGTTATTAAAATCTTTTTGAAAAGGTCAGCCAACTTTGAAGCAAGATAAGTGAGGCAATGGTCTATAGGCAATACAAATTCACAACAGTTAGATATTATAAGGGTTTTGAGGATCAGTGGAAAAATGCACCTCTTAATCTGAAGACCAAATCTGTTTTACCATCAGTCAACAAGGAGACCTCCCTGGTACTAATCAGTGCTCAATTTTAGTTTGTTAAAAGTGTGTAATTTGTTTTTATTAGCGAATCTGCTCCTGCGTAGTTTCCAAAATGGTTATGCTGACAGATAGTACCCATTTCTTTGTATCTTGTGTTCTGTGTTAGTAATGGACTCAAACATTTTAGAATTAAATATTCACAAGCTTTTTTAAAAGTTTGTTGTACTCTCTTTTCTGAGCTCATACATCTAGTTGATGATGCAATCCTTCACAAAGACACGTGCGCAAAGACATAGAGACAAAGGGAACGCACAAGCCCTGATACACACGGCAACGCAATTTATTATCGACGGTACAGTAACTGGGGAAACATTTAGAGGGGAGAAAGAGAGGCTTTGAATAATGAATGCGAAGAGCCCTGTTACACAGCAGACAAGGCTTTGAAGTGACATAACTTACTGCCACTGCTTCCATAGCATCACCCAGAGCCCAGACACAAAGGCCAAGATAAAGGCAAGACGAGACGCATGGCGAACAAAGGCAGTGATGAGAAATTTTAACCAAATGTAGATTTTTTTAACTCCACCCAAATAACCTGTGACATAGAGGAAACTTTCTGATACACAAAATAAGATACAAAATAGAATATTGTTGGATTGTATTGAAAATTTAATTATATAGAATTATTATTATATTATGGAGGTGGTAAAGGACTTTAGAGTTCTTTAAAATGGGTGGGATTTGTTTCATTGTGGTATAGAAACCTACACTGTCTTTAGTAGAACTAACACTAGTATTTAATTGGGTTTTGAACATGGAAGTAAGTTTTTTTGAGATTCATATAAGATTGAATAATAACATTTTAACATGTATTGCTTATGTAAATCCCACTTTAGGAGTAAATGTTAACCAATTGTTAACAATGTCTACGTAGTGTGGACAGGATGGTCACAGGAGGCAGGTTTAATGCCCTTTAAAACAGTGGCAAAAGGCATAAATTAGTGGACAGGAAGATTCGGTCTCACAGCACGCAGGCTGCTCTGTTCTGACAGTTATACAATATTTCCACGTAAAAAATAAAATGTAAACTGTAAAATGTTCAAACCTTTAAAACAGTGGCAAAAGGCATAAGTTAGTGGACAGGAAGATTTGGTCTCCCCACAAACACAAAGGAAAAAATAAAATCAACATTGGCACAAAAAACGCTTTTACAGGCCAAAGAAAATAATTATTTTAAAATAGTAACATATCTGTTAACTAAACTTTATATTTTAAGCATTTTTTAAGACCAGCAAAGCTAAAACAAGTGCTAGCTTGTTTTTTCAGGGAGACACTGGAGCATAACTCACCAGAACAATTCTGACAGAGGGACGGAAGCAGCTGCGCACATGTACAACAGGGTGTGTCACATTAATTACAGCCCCAGGCACAAAGTGGAGCGTTAACACTAAAATAAAAATGAAAAGAAACATTTGACAAAGTTCAAAACGGAAAATATTACAAAATAAAATGTTTTATCACTGTTGTGTTATAAGAATGCCCCCCCCCCACCCCACCAAAAATAAAAAAAAGTGCTACATATACAACCAATTACGGGTAATCAAACAACACATAATTAAAATCCTCTTTTTATATTGTATGCAATCCACTGTCATATCCAAACTAAACCAATTTCATGCCTCTCAAAGCGCCGCAGAGAGCCATGACAAGTCGGTCCGAGAGTGGAGCTTACGTAATTAATGTGATTTGTATTCCATGAGTGAACATTGTTTATCACGCTGGAATCAAACACCCTCCATGATCACTGTGTGTTTTCATATCTCTCTACTTCACGTGCTGATGTTTGGACATGTTACACTGACAAGCTAAAATAACTGCTGCTTTGAAATGGCACTAATAACATTTTTACATAGCGATAACTAAATCAATGGTAGTTTTTGTGATTGTTGTGGACCAGAATGTTATGCCTTGCTAGTTTTTAAAAAAAAAAGTTATTTACTGTTGTGAGGTAAATGTTCACACAAAAAGCTTGCACTTTGTATATCTGCTCAGAAGGATATGTTTGCAACATAGTATGAGCTTTCTTAAAATAAAAGGATAATGTGGAGTCATTTACCATTGAAAGGATTTTTAACGGGAAGATTTTCATGAAAAATATGTTTTCCCATTCAGAAACCTTCTGAAAGTGAAATGGAACAAATATAGTTCATGTTTTGATCTGGGTCCACTATAGTATCTATAATTTTAGTTTAATCTTCTTTGAGCACTTGAGCACAGTACGTTACACACATAGCATCATTAGTCAATACACACACAGCAACGAAACTGTGGAGTAGGCTGAAGCACAAAGTCAATATAGTGAGTAAACTATATATTCTCTTAATGGATGTTTCTAGGGATGTTATCAGACAAGTGTATATGTATCCTAATCTTTTTTTCTCTCTCTTTCTTTTGTTGTACAAGGATATGGGCAACCTGCTAAGTGTTGTGCTTTCTGTCTCTACAGCCACAGGACAAAGTCGTCCGGCTGGCCGCCCCCTTCAGGGACCTGGAGTGCTTCGCAGGGACCCCCCAATGGGTGGGACATGGGCACCAATAGAGAGGGCCGTGACTGCTACATCAAGTAAGTGCCCTGTGTTTAAGGAGAGAGGCTTGTCGGGGGTAGCAGTGTCATGGAGCTCTCTTAGACCCAGATGTTTTAGACTTCACTTCTAACCCGTGATTATTCCAGCCACGTCACAGCCTCCACACTGTCTCCATCTGTGCATTCAGAATACTGATTCTGCCGCTGCGCACTCCCTGCCCACAGAGACAAGAGAGGGAGCTGTCTTCTCTCTTCTCTCTGGCTCTATCTTGCTCTCACACTCCCGCACACCCACATTACTACTCATGCAGTGCTCCAAATGCACAACAAGGGGCTTGGAGAGTGCGGCTCTGCGCACCATGAAGATTTCACCTGTTCGGAGCTGCATTCTGCTCTTTGGGAGTTTAACTGATCCTCACTGACGGATACTTCCAGACCAGGTACAGGGAATATCAACTGGTTGTGTGCGGCTGAATGGGAAGTTTGGGTGTTGCATCTTTTTGTCACACTCGAGATGTGATTAGCTGTCACATTGACACCTCTATCTATTTTAGTAGTTGTCTATTTCTCATAATTGCGTGGTTTACTGCTGAAGGTGTCACACATGGGTTAGAGCACGAGAGCGTGATGTCAGAGCAGTTACATAAGAAGTAAGGAGCGGAGAAAGTGCTGGCAGAGGAGCGTGTCTGCTGGAGGAGAGGGCTGCGACGACACACTGCTTTGCTAAATTTGAGGGAGACTCATGAATAATCTACTGTCTGTTTGTGTGATTGTCAGCGCTCGGGCTCTGGGATGCTGCAAGCCAAATTGTTTTAAATGTAACACATGTTTAGTCAGCGTGACAGGGACGCATGAATAAACCAGTATGTCTTTAATATTTACAATGTGACAGTGCGTAATATATGATGTAATAGAATCATCTTTTAGTGTGGGTATGCATCCATCTGCTGCTTGTGGAGAAACTACCACCCAAGTCTTTAACTTATGTCTATAAATCTTTGCATTGTGCGTCATTTGTCATTGCATCCATCTGATTGGCTTCATCACAACATTTACAAATGAACCGACAGAGATTGATTACCACCTGGGCGATCTGGCAGGTCCACAGCTGGTTCTCTCTCTACTATCTCTGTGAGAGGCGCCACAAAAAACAAAAAAAAAAAAAAAAAAACGATGCCACTAATTGTGCAATTTAAGGAGGTCAGCTTCCAGGAAAGAGCAAATATGACCACAGAGTTTGGCTAATTTGTGTGTGGCTCTTCACAAGTCAGAGTAACTGGATAATACTGCGGCTAACAAGCTTCTCTGTCTGTCCTTCGAAAATGCGCAAGATTTGTACAGTTTAGTCTGTTCCTATGTACTCACCAGTGTGTTTCTTGTGATTGCTGCATAGATTGTTGTGGAGCTACACTAGCGGCTAATGAGTATGATTAGGCACCATTTGATACATGGCTGTCTGCACAATGGGAATGTGGCCATGTTTAGCAGGTGGCTGAGTGGAGAGGAGACTGTATTCTTCCTGAATGCACAGGTCCATATGGCTGTGATTTGTACCCAAGCTGTTGGAGATGCAAAACATGAATCCAGGAGCAAGCCACAGGAATTAGCCTGAAGGCCCTAGAGGTTTGGAGATGTGTGCAGGTGACTGACTTCAATTAGCATAGTTGGCTGTCATTGAATTGCTGAGTTTTGGTGACATGACAATATTAGAAAGACCAGCAATATTTAACAGAGATGGCAATATGCAGATTTTGGTTGTAATATTGCAAGTCACTAATAGAAACCATCAGGTTCAAGTATGTTGACTTTCTTTTTGTAATCAATAGGGAAAACAGCCACTCACTCCTTATCTGGAATTATGACATTCACCAAAAACACCACCAAAAACTACAACTGTCAAATTCACTCAAGAATTGTGGTTTTAACATTTTTGAAACTGCACAAATTTGCAAGTGGGAGAAAAATGATTATTATTTCAATAAATTCATTGTTGATGAACAAAGCTAGCATCTCAAAAGCTGCTGTAGCATCACAGTTGGGCCACTTGACCTCATGTACTAATGATGTAGTACCTCATCTTCAACTAAAGTATGGTCATCTTTTAAAAATCAGCTTTGAAGGGGGTAGCAGCAGATGCTTGTTTTTTCCGTGGTCTTGTCTCCCACAGTAAGGGCCAGAGGTAGGGGTAGAGCTAGGTAGAGATTTCTACTTCAGTGTGGTTCACAACAGTCTCCATTTTTATGTTTGTTGGTATATTATTCTATGAACATGTTTTTTTGTTTGTTTGTTTTTTTAAATAAGGAATTTTCAGTATTTACCTACTAAAGTGAATAAGGATTGATCAGTGTCTTTTTGTTATCTGTTGTTATTTGTTATGTGAAATAATATGCATAAAAAATATTATTTTGATTAAAAACCATAGCCTTCCCACAGTTTTAGCACATAATGTTTCTTTGACTAAAAATCAACAAGTAAAAGAGTTGATTGACAGTTGACACTTACTTTTGTTCAACATGACACTACGCCCAAAATGTTATGCTATTTTTTGACACCTTTGACCACACCGCATTTTGTTACCTAACGCCACAGGCTAGAATATTGTACTATAAATAAATAAAAAAGAGAAACAGGAACATTGCAGAAACAGAAATTTCTGTATTTCTCTTTTTGTTACCATCTTCTACAGATAATGACAATAATATAGTAAAATACACTTGGCTTTTGAAAACATTTCTATACAAACAGTAAACTGCAAGCCTTCGATCATGTATCTGTTTTTGCAAATGAACTCTTCATATGTACATAAATCAATTATGTACAATAACTTGGATAAATCAAGACAAACCAGGCATTATATCTGGAGTAAATGTGAACAAACCAAAAAGAAGTATGCAAAACAATCCATAGTGTCTACATATGTCAGACTTTGAGAATCATCATGGAGCCTGCAGGACTTATGAACAACTTGAACACTAATCTTTAAAACTAATTTCCCAACATGATAGCTTTGAGACAAAAATGATACAAAAATGATACATTTTTGAAATGATCTTCCTCGATAATGGCAGCTCTTTTCAAAGCTTTGACAAATGGTATGAAATCTGTTATAGTTTATTTGGACACATTACAACAAAGTAGAGGTTTGAATGTTTATAGTGCAGGTTTAAACCTACTCAATGGAACAGGTTGTTTTCCTGAAATTGCCTATAAAGTCCACATTTATAAACAGCAACATGTTATTCTGGCTGTTAAATAAGAGCTTTTATTATAGCTCTGTGAATAGCTGGAGCCGTTATTGAATCTTTTCCAAGCTATCGGTTGACAGTTATCTTTGAACATCTTGATTCCTTGGCTGTTCTTGTCAAAGCGCTGGGATTGTGACTGACAGATCGCACTGTGTCTTTGTGCTATGAAAGATTAATTGTTAGTATTTGCGCACAAATAGTACATGCTTGGAGAGTATCTGTCAAATTACACACTGTCTGCCCACGGCTTGAATTAACCCAACAGTGCGGGCACCATACGGAGCTGTCGATGTCTTTGCAGCCGGAGAGGAATAAGTGAAAGACGCTGAGGAGGGGGAGCAGTGAAGAACTGACTATGTGAGAACAACACAAGATATGCGCATTTTTATCTGCGGAAGGCACGGGAGAGTAATTCAATTGCAAGGATGAGGGAAAATGCACTGTCAGGGTAAATTGCAAGGGTAAGTAAAGGGTCAAATAGGGTTCAGATTCAGACTGCAGGTTTCTGAGTGCAGCCAAATAGTGATGGCAGCAATCCCAGTGTTCATATCGAGGATTTAAAGAGGCAAAAGTGGCATGACACTGTTTGTGCAGCACGGCTGATCATTAAATAATTAAGCGAATATTACATTCAATTAGAATTATGTTTTCTCCTAAACTGAACTATTGCTACAAGCAGAACATACACAAGCCATTACTCCTATAACCTGTGCTGGTAAGCAGAGAGGTACTAGACAGCAATACTTCCTCTTCCCCTAATGATGAACTGGGGTCATTTTTGCAGCACAAGTGGGACTCTCACATGTGTTTTTAGTTTTGTGTTTTTTCATTGATCAAAGCAATGAACTTATTATTTCTTTCTCTCTTTCATGGTTTGTCCAGCCACGTGTCCCAGAGCAGCTCCCTGGAGGAGGTGCGTTTGGAGGGGGATAAGTTTGTGGCACCTGCGCCCCGTAAGGTGGAGATGCGACGGGACCCAGTGCTTGGTTTTGGCTTCGTAGCAGGTAGCGAGAAACCTGTGGTGGTGCGTTCAGTCACACCAGGTAAAGTGACCCAGCTGTTTTCAGCACTTTAATGTTCAACAGTGGCTTATTTCATCCATGGCCAGTGCCCACTCATTCCCCTGAGGAGTTTAAATCCTCCTAAAATAAGCTTAGGAAAGAGGGGGGAAACCCATCCAGTGTACAGCTTACGTAGATGATTCATTGATTTTAACTATGCTCAATGAGTAAGCATTCATTAGGGCTGTGAGCCACAGCACTGGAAAGGTGGATAATCAAGAAAAATGATTTAGCGTGTAGTGTGCAGCACTCAACTCTCTTATTGGTGTGATGTCAGGTGGTCCGTCAGAAGGCAAACTGTTCCCAGGGGACGAGATCATCATGATCAATGATGAGCCGGTCAGCTCAGCACCCAGGGAGAAGGTCATCGACCTCGTCAGGTATGACAGTATTCAACAGGCCCAAATAAAGCCATAAGAGAGTCATTTTACAGAGAGCTTTCAAGAGTATTACATTTGCAGTCGCATGTTCTATTTTTAGTATAGTCGAATAGTCCATAGCCCAGGCTTTTTGTTTCTGTTTGTTATATTTGTCTGTCACGTTTGCAACTGTGTATAATTAACATTTTCTCATTAATATAGCAGTGATATACATACAGGATGCTTCAGTTACAAAAAACATTGTTACTCATTGTATTGTCTGCAAATCTTCAGTCACTACTGTACTATACATAAACTATCCAACAGTTAAACATTTTAGATTGCAATTAGCATTTAATATTGTTATTTTAATTATTTTGTAGAAGCTGCAAGGAATCCATAATGCTGACCGTGGTCCAGCCGTATCCAGTAGGTCCCTTTTGCATTGATATGGATCGTTTGGGTATGTTTGGATCTGATTACTTTGTTGACTGTGCAAAGACAACTCATTAATCGCACCATATGCTAATGCTGGCACTGCTATAGTGAGGCCATTTCTGAAAGTAAGTGCTTGGCTAACACCAAAACAGGGGAGATCTCAGTCCTGTTTCCAAGTGTGTTAGATCCTCAGCAGACCCCACATGAACTTTCCGACTCAACATTCACAGGAGAACCAGATGGTGGTGCGTAGTGCCAGAAGCATATATTTGGCTTTTGTTTACAGTCTACATAAAAGTCAGAACAAATACAGTTACGCTTGAATTCCTTCCAGAAATAGGCAGCACCATCACAGCACAGCAGAGACATAGAAAACAATGTTTTACATTTTAAAAAATACAGACTTAGTAAAAAAATATATATGTGTGTGTGTGTGTATGTGTGTGTGTGTGTGTGTATGTGTGTGTGTGTGTATGTGTGTGTGTATATATATATTTTATTAATTTATTTTATTTTTTTCAGTAGTGATGTAGTAGTGGTATAAAAGGGGCTTATGTCTAAAGAGAGGAACATGATGCCCTTGAAGAAGGATCCATGAATATTTTATAAATGAAGTGATCTTCTTTACTTTTCTCTTCTCTCCCAAAGTCCCCTAAATCAGCGTTCATCAGTGCAGCCAAGAAGGCCAAGTTAAAGTCTAATCCAGTCAAAGTGCGCTTCGCAGAAGAGGTCATCATCAATGGACAGATCCCGGTAAGACTTCTATTTCATTTTCCCTGCATAAAACTTTTCCCCACAGACATAAATGGACAACCTAGCTTCCAAACTCTCAATAAAATGTTCTATTTGATCTGGCTGTGGGTAGAACTGTCATTATTACTGTATGTCCTACACGTTTTAAATTATGTTTCTCTAACTGTATAGGAAACTGTGAAGGACAACTCTCTTCTTTTTATGCCAAATGTTCTGAAGGTATATCTGGAGAATGGGCAAACCAAATCTTTTAAATTTGACACCAACACATCCATTAAGGTAGGCATTATAAGCATTGATATAAATGATAACCTACAAATAATTTAAAATATGATTTAATGTTATATTACAATCACGTGTCCATTATTATCCCTTCTGACAGGATGTCATCTTGACCCTGCAAGAAAAATTATCCATAAAAAGCATTGAGCACTTCTCTCTTATGCTGGAGCAAAGAGCAGAAGGATCAGCAAGCAAACTCATGCTCCTCCATGAGCAGGAGATGTTAACTCAGGTAAGGACAAATCTCCCCTCTGTCACCTTAGTAAGACATGTTATACAAAAGCCAACATGATTAGAAGCTCAAATAGTTACATACTGACGCTTTACTGGAAACGTTTGTCAAGTCACAACAGGTTTCAGGGGTAAAACAGTTCTATAGGAAGAGGTATTTAAATGTGGAACACAAGCCGCAATATGACTTATGAAACAGGCACATGGCAGATGGGGACATTGACTGATGGATTTCTATTTATCTCATTTATGCGCTCAAGGTGACGCAGAGGCCAGGGTCACACAAAATGAAGTGCTTTTTCCGCATCACGTTCGTCCCAAAGGACCCTGTAGAGCTGCTAAGACGAGATGCTGTGGCGTTTGAGTACCTCTATGTGCAGGTTAGTCTCTACAGAGAAAGGCAATGGTGTGTGAGTGATAATGGACTACAGTCTATGAGTGTTTGTTATTGTTGCTGCTTCTAAGTAAAGTGCACTGTAACCTATCTGTGTCTGTCTCCTCTAGAGCTGTAATGACGTGGTATTGGAGAGATTTGGGTCAGAGCTGAAATACGACACTGCCCTCCGTCTGGCTGCACTGCAAATGTATATTCTAACCATCAACACCAAGCAGTCCCAAAAAGTCTCTCTCAAGTACATTGAGTAAGTGCACTAGGTTTTATGTTTAGCTTTACCAATGAACTTAAACAACCCCTTTAGGAAACTATTTTGTTTAGTTTACATCAGTGTAAAGTATTTCTGCCATGACTGAAGATTCACCAGTGCTGCTGCTTAATGAGTAATTTGAGCATTGTCACTTAATCAGTGCCCCACCCCTGGTCAAACTATATTGATTATATTCTTGCAATTACGACTTCGATTATGACATGAGTGACTGAAGGGCATCCTCTAATGTTTATGAATGATGTTTCCATAGGAAGGAGTGGGGTCTGGGATTGTTTCTGCCTCCTGCTGTGCTTTCAAGTATGAAAGAGAAAAACATCAAAAAAGCTCTCACTCACATCCTCAAAACCAACCAGAACTTGGTGCCTCCTGGTAAAAAGGTATCACTTCTCCTTTTATTTAGCCATTGTTTCACATGTAT
The DNA here is from genome assembly GCA_000787095.1 of Periophthalmodon schlosseri. Lineage (NCBI taxonomy): Eukaryota > Metazoa > Chordata > Actinopteri > Gobiiformes > Gobiidae > Periophthalmodon > Periophthalmodon schlosseri. Next base: position 37,834 of record KN485610.1, on the reverse strand, counting down.
GACTTATTATTCTATGATATTGCACACTAGAATAATTGGTGTCCCTGTATAGTTTTTTCCCAAAACAATGCAACATACTAAATGTACCATTACGAGACACATTTAGTTTGTCTTTCCTTGTCGTATTGTTTGTCATGATTCTGCAGTTTATATTGACTCCACACTACCACCTAGTGGAAGGTCATTGTTTTAAGTTTCATTTCTACAGAATTAACTATTGCCTATTCTATTATAAGCCTTTTTCATTCTACTACTTCTCAAATATATTATGACTTGTTGAATGTTACATCACATTATTGTTTTTGTTCCTTATGTTTGAGATAAAATAAATGTTGTCTCCCATTTGTTATAGGCATATCCAAGCTACATTTCATTATTTTTCTTTTTGTTTCAGCTGACTGCCTTGCAAGCAAAGGTTCATTATCTCAAATATCTCAGTGACTTAAGACTGTATGGTGGTCGGGTTTTTAAATCCACACTTGTTGTAAGTATTATTATACTGCATTGCAATGTAGATATTTAATCTATAATGCCTTATAAATAAAATACAATTATTTACTTGATATTTACAGCAAGGTGAAAAGCACACAGAGGTGACTTTGCTGGTGGGACCCAAGTATGGGATTAGTCATGTGATTAACACCAAGACAAATCTGGTAGCACTGTTGGCAGATTTCAGCCATGTCAATCGCATCGAGATGTACACAGAGGACGAGAAAAGAGTCAGAGTGGAGCTGCACGTCCTGGATGTAAAGGTCAGCAATGTTAAATATTTCATTGATGCATGGATTGTTTGAGTAAAAGCGGTTCATTTTATAGGAACGTCAGTCATTACCACCTCATTCTGCAGTCCATTTATTTTGTACTTTTGTGATTTGCTTATCTGTGTGTTTCACAGCCCATCACTCTCTTAATGGAGTCTGTGGACGCGATGAATCTGGCCTGTTTGACTGCTGGCTACTACAGATTACTGGTGGACTCTCGACGTTCCATCTTCAACGTGGCCAAAAACACAGACACGATGGATAAAAGTGCGTCTGCAATTTTTATTTCTTCTGTATAAATCTAGTCATCCTTGACATTTTTTTCCACTTTACAGGTAATGCTGCAAGGATAAAGCAAAGCTTCCAGTCTATAGAATGTACCTACAGCACACCTCATAAAGGATGTGAAGACAGAAACAGCCAGAGGTACAGCCAAGAATTCTCAGAGCAGGATTGTGAATACCTCAACCACGCTCGTTGTGAAGGCCAGCCAGTCTACGTCACTGAGATCCACCAGACTCAGCACACAATGCACACAGTGGAAAGAGCAGAGTGTTGCCGAATACCTTGCACCCAAACTTACCTCAATGTCCCAAGATCCAAACCCCAAGAGTCCTCCAGGAATGCAAAAGTTTCATTCATTTTTGGTGACCCACCCTTGGACAGTGTGAACCCCCAAAATCTGGGCTATCAGAGACTTATGGAGGACAACCCTGAGATCCTAGACAATCATAGCCACATGTACAGGCGGCTCGAGGAGGACTATAAGTTGATGGATGCCATAGAAGATGGAGACGGATATCAATATGCCACAAAAATCTTTGGTCAAAGTGAGTGCATCGAGGAGCCACTGCTGCATGACATATGCTACGCCGAGACCACGGATGATGCCGAGGATGAGGACGACATCAGCTGTGAGGAAGACTTGGTGATGAGTGACATAGACAAACCCATGCTGCTCTCACTCTCAGGGTCCAGCGACGACATCATCGACCTGACCTCTCTTCCTCCCCCACCAGAGGGCAACAATGAGGAGGACAATGACATACTGCTTCATTCACTTAACATGGCCATCGCTGCCCCTCCCCCAGGCTTCAGGGACAGCTCCGATGAAGAGGAGCATCCGGGCCCCGGGAGAGGAGCCCCGAGCAGTGACATCCCAGTGTCCCTCATAGACTCAGTGCCTACACATGGAGCAGGCCCTGAGGGAGCCCCGCTGGACCATGCAGTAGTGTCCACTTTACAGGCTCTAGAAGCCCTCGCTGCCTCTGAAGAACAAAGTCCTGCCCAGTCCGAAAACAGCACAGGTTCTCCTTACACTATTGTCACATTCATCCATTAACAGCCATTCAGATTCATTCATTGTTTATTTTTGTTTTTTTTCAATAAAGCCCTTTTCATCAGTTTCCATGTGTTTGTCTTGTTTTCATTTTTTGCATAGGCTTTTTTTCAGTTTTTCTTCTCATTGTATATTTTTTGTTCAAATTTGTGTTTACATTTTTTTTTTGGTTGTCATTGGTTGTATTTTTTTCTTGTGACAGATATTCATACACTTAAAATGTCTCATGTTCCACTGCATTCAGAAGACTACTTAGAATTTGCTATGTCAAATTAGGCACGTATTCATCATCAAACATCACATCCTTTACACTCATTTTTATTTATCCATCCACCTCACCATGCAGTTGTTACTTGGTTCTTAATTTGACAATGTTAACTTGCTGCCTGTCTCTTTTTGGCATACAGGTGTTGAAATATCACGAGCCTTTAGTCCGGAGTCGTCCGATTCTGGTAATGAAACAAACTCCTCTGAAATGACGGAGAGCTCAGAGCAGGCGTCCGCTCACAGGCACCCAGACAGCCACCTGAGGTTCCACATAGCGCAAGCAGAGGGGTACCACGTTACCCACGACGACCAGACTGACGCCGCACCCGCCTGTGACAGTGGAGCAGGAGCCAGGCCTGAGACAGAGGAGGACAAATCTGCTAATGTTGCCTCTTCACAGATTTTCCACTCAGATGGTGGTGAGATGGAGCCAGAGACCATGGAGATTAAATCCGTGAGTGAATACTTTACTAAGATGCACATGGGGCCAGTGATGAGCCGGCAAAGAGGTAAACAGCGGGATTCAGAGCCAAGAGACACCTGTGAATCCCCTGAAACTTCTTCCCATCCTCCTACCCAGGATTCACCCAGAGAAGATACCCCTCATCTAGTCGGCAAGTATCAAGCTTTCACTGTGAGAGACTCCTATTATGTGAACCAGCTCGACCTGGGGCGAACCCACTTAAAAGACAAGCACCAAAAATGGCAACATGCACCTGGAAACAAAATGGCAGAGAATCTATCTCCAGATTGTGGGAATGACTCACAAGCCTCCCACACCGCCAGAGTGACAATAAAAGGAGACAAACAAGACTTGATGGAAAGAAATCAGCAATTAAATATCCATTCGCCATCAAAAGGGCCGGTCCCCAGTGAAAGTCCCAGCTCACAAGAGAATGAGAAACCGTCTTCAGAGCAAGAGGTGGCCCGGTTGCATGATTTCTATGTGAATAAGCGTATGTCTTCTTTACAAAGTGAGGGCATCAGTTCACTCCAGAGTTCGCAGTGTTCTTCTATAGATGCTGGTTGTAGCACAGGGAGTAGCAGCTGTGTCACTCCCATGGACTCACCACTTTGCACCACAGAAAATGTGCACATAATGTCAGAGAGTGCGGTGAAGGGTGTGGGCTATGGAGCAGGTGAAGAGAAGAGTTACCCAGGCCCGTTTAAGGCGGGGCATCCCATGGACCCCACACTATTGAGGAGGATCCACGCAGCTACAAGCGCTGAGCCGGGATTTTCTATTACAAGGGATGGAACTCACAGAATGGCCAAGATAAAAGAAACCACAGGTAAAGCCTAACAGAACAGTATATATTGTATGTATGCCATACTCTGTTTTGATATATATAATTTTATATAATTATTATTACAATTTTATTTTTCAAACAAATAAACAGTGAACAGTGACATAACAGAACGTTAATGGATTAAACATAAAAAAACATACAAACAAAAACTTTCCAACTCCTCTGCCATCACCCCATAAACATTTACCCTGTCCACTATGGTCTGTTTTTGTACTATTAATACCAGTGATTATTTTAAAAAGTACAAAATTATAAATGTCTGAGTGAATGGTTGAATGAATGAATATGAGCTTTGTATCAGGAAGATGCTTAACAGTTCTCTGTGTTTTCCTACTACCCCTAGTGTAGCTTGCACACAGCTGCAGAAGGTTGAAGTGGAGTCATCTTTACCTCTCTGTACTGAGACCACCACCACAGCCATGTCACCATCATCATTAACAAGTAGCACAGAGCACATGGGGCTAACAGCGGTCATCCCGGAGCCCGACCCGCACGCCACGGCCTTCCCCCCGAGCGGATCGTGTACGTGTGCCCACAAAGCAGGAGGCCTGCGGAGGTCACACAAGGTCCGCCTACTCAGGAGGAGCTGGAGCAGCACAGTGCCGGGTGCCAGGAGCTTCGAAGCACTGTTTGAGAAGACCAAAGCCACACTGACAGGAAGGAGTGGTGGTCAGTCTGAAGAATCCCTGAAAGTCCAGAGGTCCGACAGAACATTACCCAAGAGCTGTTCTCAGGGCTCAGTCTCTTTGAATTCTTCAGGTAGCAGGCTTTTGAGAGGAGCTTCATCTCTGCTGCCACAGATGGACATGAGCACACTGAGGTGTCATGGGCCTCTTAGTCACTGCTTTTTGTGGAGAAAGGAGCACAGTCAAGATGAAGAAGACCCCAAGGTTGGGCAGGAAGAAGCAACTGCTGTAATGAATGACATGAGCCTCAAAGCAAGGCTGGCCTGTGTAAATGCAATGAAGGGAAAAACATACAGCCTTCACACAGGGTTTGCACTGGCGCGGAGGGATGCCTTAGATATGACTGCTTTGCTGCGGGCCAGTGTAGGCCACTCAGGTGAACGAGCAGAGGGCCCAGGGGCGAGCGAGGCGGACACAGAGACGCTCTCCCAGCTGCTCTTAATGCAGGCCAAAGTGCTGAGCAGTGCCTGCAGTCGGATGGTAGATGAGTACGGAAGCCCGGAGGAGCTGCTGCTCACCCTGACCCACAGCTTCCACACCCTGTGCTGTGTGGCTCAGGCCTGCATGTCTCTGGTGGACAGTGTGAGCAGCGACGCCCGCCGTGCTCAGCTGGTGGCCCAAGTGGACAAGGTGGTCATGAACTACGTGAGTCTGCTGAAAGCTGCAGAAGCGGCTTCAGGACGATCCCCGAGTGACCAAAGTGTGGACGCACTGACACATCACTCTGCCACCATGTCCGCTGTTATCAACGCACTAACGCACTCACTGACCACACAACTCGACAAATAAAAACTGTAACCCAAGTATTGATTTTAAAGCCATACATAAGAGACATAAGAGAACTAATGTGCTGACTGCTGTGAAAAAAGATTGCCTTGTGTATACAGTATTTTAATATATAAAGTAAAAAGAAATTATATCAATTATTAAAGTTTTAAATAAGCTCTATTAAGTAGCCACTCAGACACATATGGCCCTCGCCTCTGAAATATATACCATAGTAAATTATTAATTATTTATACATTCTATTAAATGTTAATGTAGATTATTTAGATTATTAGAACCTTGTTTATAATTTGTAAGATATTATGTTGGGAACAAACCAAACACTTTATTAGCTACTGACAAATCATTGCACAGGACATGTTATGGTCAAATAAAAGAGATGCCTATACGTTTCGCTGGGTTCGGACTAATTTATTGCAGTTTATATAAGACCACTGAGTATTTTCTTGTTATTTTGTCAACAACATTAAAATCTAAAGAGTGTTAACACAGTTTTTGTCTATTTTCACTGTTTAAAATGGATGATTTTTAGGTGCCTAGTTTCCGAGTGGCATTCACTTCAAAGTGAATTATTCATTCAGAAAAGTAGCTTGACCTGTGTTTAGTTTTAGAAGTATGTTTAATAATTCATGATTTTACCATTTTAGCCGAGCTGAGAGTTGGTAATGTGTGCTCTAATGACGACCATGGCCCATTTTTACAAAGAAGCATGTTCATTTTCAGTATAATAAGAATATGCTGCAAGGTGCTTTCAAAGGAAGGAGAAGCTATTTAAATATAGATATTTACAGCCCATCAGACCTCAATAAGTTAAAGTGGTACTAAATGTCTTTCAATTAGCATCAAGATGTCAGTGTTACGTTAAATACATTTTTTGATTAGACAGATGAAGATGATATAATATTTATTCACATGCTTGATGAGTTACCACTGTACCATTGCCTGTTCCATGTGACTTAAGGGAAGTGATGCTTGTTAATAATATACATATGCAGCTGTTACTTTCACACAAACTACCATCACCATAAACCATCGGTTTTACAATGCTTTGAGTACTACACAAAGGCAGGATCATTTTTGTTCAATGCTTTTTATGAAAATGTTCTCCCAGCTGGTAAGTAAAGATATTTATTGTAATATGATCATTTAAGTGTTTATTGAAGTAACCAGTGCATTAATTAATTACTGATAATGATTTTCTTTTTTTTTTTGTTCTTTTTTTTTTTTTAAATCGTGGCATTTTGCTCGTTGCTCTTGTATAGATACACGTGGCTGTGCTGGGTCTGTGGTGTGCCTTGCCCATGTCGACCGCTCGGGTTGTGTATCCTAAGATGTTGCCATGTAATGTCACGGTGCGCAGCAACAGCAGTGAGGTGACCGTAGACTGCACAGAGGCAAAACTCCACTTTATCCCACCGGGCATCCCACGAGAGACCACCAACCTGACTCTCACCATAAACCACATCCATCATTTAAACTCCTCCTCCTTTCACGGACTGGACAACCTGACGGAGATAGACTTCAGGTGCAACTGTGTGCCCGTCAAAATTGGCCCCAAGGATAACATTTGCATTAAAAGTGTGGAAATAGAAGATCACACATTTTCAGGCCTTGGGAATCTCAAAGCGTTGTATCTTGACGGCAATCAGCTCTATGAGATACCGAAACACCTGCCACCAGACCTGTTGTTACTCAGCCTGGAAGTAAACCACATATATAGCATTTATACAGTAAATCTCACCGCCCTCACAAATGTTGAGATTCTGTATCTTGGTCAGAATTGCTACTTTCGAAACCCATGTAACAATTCGTATTACATAGAGGATGGAGCATTTTTACAGCTTAACAATTTAATGCTTTTATCTCTGAAGTCAAATAACTTATCCTATATACCACACCAGTTGCCCACTCATCTGAAAGAACTGTACCTATATAATAATAACATAAGAGAAGTGACAGAAGAAGATTTCAGAAACCTGACCAATCTGGAGATTCTAGATATTAGCGGCAACTGTCCTCGCTGTTACAATGCACCTTTTCCTTGCACTCCCTGCCCGAACAACTCTCCTCTAAAAATACACCCTGATGCGTTCAAAATGCAGACAAAACTTACAGCCCTGCGTCTCCATAGCAACTCTTTGACAAATGTTCGCAAGGATTGGTTTAAAAGTACGAAGAACCTCAGAGTACTAGATCTTTCGTCAAACTTTTTATCCAAGGCTGTGGGATCCTTTGAGTTTCCCCTTTTTCTTGACAACCTGGAAGAACTGGACCTTTCGTTTAACTATGACCTACAGAGATATCCTGAGACTCTGTATCTGAGCCCGCACTTCTCCAACCTGACATCCTTAAGAGTTCTCCGAATGAGAGGTTTCGTTTTCCAGCAGCTAAAAATGGAGAGTATTGTGCCTTTAAAATCTTTACAAAATTTAGAGGTTGTCGATTTTGGAACAAACTTCATTAAAACTACAAATCTTAGCATCCTGATGGAATTACAAAGTTTTAAAATAATCAATTTGGCTGATAATAAAATCTCGACCCCCTCTGACGACCAAGCGGCTCTGGGTTTGTCTGCGTTTGAGTTAAAAGATTGGTCTCCTATGTCGTCTGCTGTGGAGTATGATAACACAGATGTAAAAGAAATTCACTATTTCAGGTTTGATGAGTATGCACGCAGCTGCAAACACAAAGACAAAGAACTAGGAACGGTCACCGCTCTAGTGAACAAAAGGTGCAGTAAGTTTGGGAAGAGTCTGGACGTGTCTAGAAACAACATTTTCTTTTTGCATCGTCGCTTTTTAAATCTTGAAGATCTGAAGTGCCTTAATTTGTCCAGTAACCTGATGAGCCAAAGTCTAAACGGCTCTGAATTCTCCAATCTCCCAAATTTACAATACCTGGACTTTTCCTCAAATCGCTTAGACCTGCTGTATTCAACTGCCTTCCAAGAACTACAAAACCTGGTGATTTTAGATATAAGTAATAACAACCATTACTTCGAATCAGAAGGCCTAACCCACATGCTCAATTTTACCAAAAACCTAAAGAAACTGACCACACTGCTAATGAACAACAATCAGATCTCTACTTCCACCAACACCGAATTGGAAAGTGAATCTCTGGAGAGGTTAGAGTTCAGTAATAACCGTTTGGACATTATGTGGAGGGACGGTGACACTAGATATGTTAATTATTTTAGTAAACTAGTAAATCTGAAAATCCTTGACATCTCTAAGAACAACCTACACTCCCTCCCTCCTGAGCTGTTTGCTGGCCTGCCTGGCAAATTGTCAGAACTTCACTTGAAAGGCAACGGGCTCAAATCCTTTAACTGGAAGGAGCTGCAACATCTGCGTTCTTTGCATGTTTTAGATCTGAGTGGAAACAGCTTAACTACTGTGCCACATGTGCTGTCAAACTGCAGCAACTCTCTTAAAAAGCTAATTTTACACAAGAACAAAATAGTGACACTGTCAGTAGATTTTCTCAAAAATGCGTTCAATTTAAAACACCTGGATCTTAGTTTTAATCTGATTGAGTATGTGGAGGTATCAAGTTTTCCAGATGATGTTGTAAGTAAGATGGATATGCTGCTTTTGCACAATAATAGTTTCACCTGTACTTGCAATGCTACCAGGTTTATTAAATGGCTCAACGATACAACGGTGACAATTCCAAAACTGGGTACAGATGTAACTTGTGTCCTTCCAGAGGCCCAAAAAGGCAATCTGGTTTTATCAGTGAACTTATCAGCCTGCCAGCACAGTTACCTGTCCATCATCCTCTACACTCTGATGACTTCATTCATTCTGTGCTGCGTCACCCTCCCTATCTCCAGTCATCTCTTCCTATGGGACGTGTGGTACATCTATCACTTTTTAAGGGCTAAGCTCAAAGGCTACAGGAGACTCATTTCCCAAACTTCTATTTATGACGCCTTTGTGATATATGACAAAGAAGACGCCGCTGTGATCGAGTGGGTGACCAAGGAGATGTGCGTTCAGCTGGAGAGTCGCGGGGATCGCAGGCTCACACTGTGCCTGGAGGAGAGAGACTGGATACCCGGATGTCCGCTCATCGATAACCTGTCCCAAAGCATCCACAAGAGCAAGAGGACGGTGTTTATTCTCACTAACAAATATATCAAAAGTGGAAACTTCAAAACGGCTTTCTACATAGCCAATCAAAGACTCATGGATGAAAAGGATGATGTTATAATACTGATCTTTTTGGAGAAAGTGGTGTGTAATTCAAAATACTTGAGACTGAGGAAGAGACTGTTCAGTAAGTCTGTGCTTGACTGGCCCACTAATCCTCAGGCCCAGCCATACTTCTGGTTTTGTCTGAGAAACGTGCTGGCTACAGAAAGTCACAAACAATACAACAACCTTTTTAAAGAGACTTTGTAACACATTATACATAAAAACTGTTCTTTTTGTATATTAAGAAACTATTTCAAATAAATGTGATTTATATTTTCTAGTTCCATTATTTTCTAGTTCCAATTCCATTCTAGTAAAATGTATTATTTGTGGGCTGTGTGGAAGAATTTGATAGTAACTGCTGAAACTATCAATAAAATGCGGAAGTGAAATGGTCTGACTTCTTTATATTCATATGCTACTTCCACTTCTTCCACTTGTGTGTCAGTGTGGCTGTTAGACACTCAGAACTTCAACTGGTGATGGACACTGACAGCTTTTAATAATGGTAAGTTTTGTAGATTTTATTTTGAAATCTAGTTTTAACAGAATGAAATTACTAAACAGAAATATGAATCAAGAATATTCAAAATGTATGTTGTTTGTTTCATTTAGTGATTGCAATGTAGGTATGAAAACGTACTGATACTATGATACTGCTGAATGAATACAAAACACATTATTAAATTTAACAATGCAACAGTATTAAAGGCATCAAAACATAATTTGACTCTTAACGGACTATAAAATCGTTGAAGTAAATAGTGACTGCCCTCTAGTGGATATATTTAAAATATTATACCTCTTGTCCATTTACAGGCATTAATTGTATGGCTCTACTTATTGATGAGTCTGATAGCTGGATGTGAGTGCTATAACACAAACCAGACATGTAAAACCATCTGGATGCCACGTAAATTTCCCTGTGATGTAACCGAGTGTGGATCTAATGTCGTGTTTGATTGTTCAATGCGGCATCTGAAGAACATATCTGCCGTTTTGGACCACATATTTCCGAATGCAACTGAGCTGAATTTGACAGAAAATGCCATTCCACAAATTTCACAAGATGCATTCTCAAAGTTAAACCTCACTGTGCTGGATCTCAGATGGGTCAACGGAAATAATAAAGTGATCATTCATAAAAAAGCATTCAAGAAGCTGACTAATCTTCAAATTCTGAGACTAAACGGTATTCAACTCCAAAATATACCAACACACTTGCCAGTCAGTCTGCAAATTCTTGAGCTCAGTGAAAATAACATTGTGAGTCTGGACCGACAGCAACTCTCTGCCGTGGAAAACATTACAAAACTATGGCTACCCAAAAACTGCTTCAGCGACAATCCATGTGACACTTCTTTCAAAATCACAGACGATGCTTTTGAAAATATGAGAAAGTTGGAGCATTTAGATTTGGCCTTCAATAATTTAACCCATGTTCCTAAAAATCTACCCAACTCTCTTTTGAAATTAGACTTGGAGACAAACCGCATAGAGTATATATCTAAGGACGATTTTCAAGGACTACATAATTTAACACATCTATTGATACAAGGAAACTGCCCACGGTGCAGTAATGCTCCGTATCCTTGTGTCCCTTGCCAAAACACTTCTCTTCGAATTGATCATCATGCGTTCAGTGACCTTACAAACCTGCACACACTTAACATGGGAGGAAACTCTCTTAAATATTTGAGCCATTTTTGGTTTCAAAACATGACGAATCTCAAAACACTTCTGCTACCATTTAACCTCCTACTCAAAGCCATTACTGGGAAACAACCGTGGTTAAAATGTCTTCCAAAACTAGAAATACTAGATCTCTCATTTAATTATGGACTGAAGTCATATCCTAGAACAGTGAATCTCTCTGAGGATTTTGTCTATCTTAAGTCACTTGTTAGTTTGCATTTGGAAGCAGTGGTTTTTAAACACATTTTTCTTCAAAGCCTTAAACCTTTATATAAACTCAAAAACCTCTCCTCCTTAAACTTGGGAACTAACTTTATAATTCAAATTGCCCCCAATGTTTTCAAGAATTTCCCACCACTGAAATTGATATTACTTTCTGAAAACAGACTGTATCCAATTTCTTTGGAGAATGCTCCACATTCAAATGCACAATATGATCAAATGCAAAACAGCATTTCCATTTCACCCCTCACTAGAAGAGTTCCAGACTATAAGGTTCATAGACATGTCAAGGAGGAATGCTATAATGCCGGGAATGTTCTTATTCTAAGTAGAAACAATCTTTTCTTTATTTCTGAGGAACAGTTCAAAGGCTACAAAGACATTGCATGCTTGAACCTCTCACATAATGGATTTTCTGTGGCACTTAATGGGACTGAATTCTCCCCGTTGCCCAATCTAACCTACCTGGATTTGTCTTTCAATAAAATTGATCTGGTTTATAACTGGGCGTTCAAAGACCTGCCAAAACTAGAAGTACTAGATATTAGCTACAATTCTCATTACTTTGAAGCAGTTGGAATAACACACAATCTGAACTTCACACTAAACCTGCCAGTTTTGCGAGTTTTAAATATGAGTTACAACAACTTTAATGCATTAACCACAAAAGAGATACATAGTAAATCATTATCAGAACTACAGTTTCAACAAAATAATCTTGGGGAGCTTTGGGGAGACAAGGCCTATTTTAATATTTTCACTCATCTGACTAATTTGAGCATATTGGACATATCATACAATAACATTAAACAGATTCCTCGGAAAATGCATAAAAACTTCCCACAAAGCCTTACCCACCTAATCATCAGCCACAATTTACTTCCATATTTTGAATGGAACATGCTTAAACCTTTTCACAAACTTCAATTATTAAACTTAAGTCACAATTCTTTATCCAAGTTGACATTCAGGTCTGACAATGCTCCTTCATTGAAAGTGCTTGACCTCAGTTACAATCATATTGTGAAACTGGATGATGGGCTTTTAACCGTTGGGGGTCACCTTAGTACTCTTTATCTGAACAATAACAAGTTAACTATAATCAACCAATCATCGTTTCCTTCCGATCTACCAAGTGAGATGGAAACGTTGTATATTGATAATAACCCTTTTCAATGCACTTGTGATTCATTAGATTTTATTTTGTGGTTGGAAAGAAGTACTGTAAAAATACCCCAACTGACTACTGATGTGAAGTGTGCCACGCCAAGCATGCCAAAACGTCCACTTTTAATTTATTTTGACATTCAGCAATGTGTAAATGACATTGAGGCTTTTAAATTCTATATTGTCACAAGCTCCTTTATTTTTCTTTTCATGTTTGTGACCATGGCTGCCCATCTGTTATACTGGGATGCATGCTACATTTTCTATCTTTTAAGAGCTAAACTCAAGGGATACAGCCCTCTGCACTCACCTCAAAGTGCTTACGACGCTTTTGTAGCTTACGACACCAAAGACCCATATGTGTCTGAATGGGTGATGGAGAAACTCGTGGTGAAACTGGAGGGGGAGGAAGAGAAGTCCCATCCTTTGTGTTTAGAAGAGCGGGACTGGTTTCCGGGAACACCTCTTCTGGACAACCTAAGTCACAGCATCAGAAACAGTCGTAAAACACTTTTTGTTTTAACAGAGGACTATGTGAAGACCGGTATGTTCAAGATGACCATGTATCTCGCTCACCAAAGACTGCTGGAGGAGAATGTTGACGTTATATTGGTTTTGATGCTGGAACCAGTTCTGCAGCATTCACATTTTCTGCGCCTGAGGAAAAGGCTCTGTGACAAAAGTGTCCTAGTGTGGCCCAAAACTGCAGCAGCTCAGTCCTGGTTTTGGCAGAACCTGAAAAACATAATCAAAGTGGACAATGAGTGTCTGTACAACAAAACATACATTAACTACTTCACCAGCAGATAGCGTGTTTGGAGAATGACAGTACATGTGGGCATAGAAATAGCATGGCATATTTTTACACTGCATGATTTTTTGTTTTTGTTTTGTTTTTTCAAATTGTTATAGCTTACTTTTTGCATAACTTAAAAATTGTGTGTTTGCTCCAATAAAGTAATGTACAGAGCCAATGTGTGATTCTAATATTGTCTGCAGTCACACAGGAGACTAAATGGTTTAAACACAGATCAAATAGTTTATTTATGTATTTATTTATTTTGAATTCATTTTGTTTATTTCATTCATATTCATCATTATCTGCTCCCTTTTCCAGACACTACTTTAACACTGATAGTTATTTTAAAACATTTCAATACATTTCATTTAAATCACAAACATTAATCCATCACAAACAGATATCTGCACCTGTGTGCACAGCAGCTTAGTTTTCTTTTTCATACTTACTTAATTAGCTATTTTTGTTTTTGCTTTTTTTAATGTATTTCTTAAATGCCATTATTGTTCTCAAATCTTTGACTCCTTTGTCAAAACTATTCCATAAATGAAGTCCTTTCACAGCAATGCTTCCTCAGTTCTGAATGTGGTGATTTAAGTCAACAATACCATGAACACTTAAGTCCTACTTAGAAATTATAACTGTAGTCTACTCTATATAACATTATAATAATAATAATAATAATAATAATAATAATAATAATATAATAATAATAATAATAATAATAATAATAATAATAATAATAATTAGTAATAGTAGTAGTAGTAGTAGTAGTAGTATTTAAATCTGTGCTATGTACGTATTTTTGTTGTTACTTTTTTTCTGGCCACCTGATGTCGCTGTTACATCATGGAATAGACCTACGTTAGCTGCAGAGGCTCGTTTCGAATCAAATTGGAGTTAGGAAAAGGAAAAGGAGCCTGCATGTTTCCTTTCATAGCTCCTTTAGCGTGGGAACCTCGGGAGCTTCCTAAGCGGTAAGGAGCTATGAGGCATCCCATAATACAGTGCGCATTTTCCCTGAAGGATTCGGAACACGGCCGATGTTTGCGCGAAGAGTTTGTAATGCAATGAATGTGTTGCCTCATAAATTATACAGTGCATCTATGTGGACAAACCCAACTTTATGTAAGAGTGCAAATGAAAGTTTATTTGTAGACTACATCATGACATAAGGGAAGATCTGCGCACGTTACGTTTATAGAAACCAAAGACACATGGCAAATTTGCATAAACTCCGCTCTATGCTCCGCTGCAGAGACTAAAGGACAGGATTTGAGGGAATATTTGTTGGGACAGAGGACAGAGCAGAAGCCGTGCAGCTGATGGTGAGTCTGTAGAATATTTCTTCTCTTCTGTGCATGGGCGCACATCGACATGTTGGAGGTGGTTTATGTTTAAAGTTTTCAGAGTCACAGATCTAGTCTGAGGTTTATTGCAGAGCGTTTTTTTCCCCTCATGTGCAAACACTGTGGACATTTAAGTACACTGTAGGTTGATATTTTCATTAAAATCAGCACAGTAGAGGAGAATGAGGAGCGCTTACTGTAGTCCGTTTTGTGGGTGTTGTAGTGTCATGTGACTGCTCCATTGTTCCTTCCCCTTGGTGAGGATGGTCGGATTCTCCAAACGCAGCTGAAGCTCCTTCTCCTGTCTGCCTAGGACTCTTATGGTCGACCCCGTGACGTAGATCCAAAGGTAAAGGAGTTAGGGGCTAGAACCTAGGACCTAGGAGCTATGATCTGAACAATTCGGAATGAGCCTGACACTCGCTTATCTCAAAATAGGACAGAATTTGACAGAATGATTTGTTTAAAAAAAAAAAAAAAAAAAAAAAAGACGAAAGAAAATTGGTTTGCTAATTTGTACTAAATATAACTTAAATATAACGCTGTTCGTGAATTTTGTAAAGCCTATTTAAGAAGGACCAACACATTTAAGAAGTTATCCTTCCCTGCCTTGGGGCGTGTATCCCAGGTTATTTGCATACAGCGCACTATTTAATGGCTGCAGGCGGCACCAACCTTCACTCTGCAGCCTGGTCTTCGAGTCATCCTTTCGCATCTGAGCAGGTCGTTGTCTGGTAAGTATATGCAAATACGCTAATTCTGCATTTGGGTTTAGTTCCGTGGCCTTTCTAATATGTATTTGCATGCATGACAACGTAAACTATGTTGAGTTTTGTCGTTTAATTACATCTGCAACCGTGGTTAATCAGTGTAATCACTTTAACGTGTGCGCCGTGCAACACCTGCAGCTATGAATGTTCTCAGTTTTACACTACCAACTTCCTGAAACTAGTCCACGCAAAGTTTGCGGACACAATTATTGAAGATTTTCTCGTTAAAAATCTTGTTTTTGTTTTTAATTTTAATTGTATTTATTTTATTTTATTTTATTTTATTTTTTTATAGAACTCGTAAAAAAATGTCTGACAAACCTGACGTCAGTGAAGTGGAAACTTTCGACAAGACGAAGCTGAAGAAGACTGAAACTCAGGAGAAGAACACGCTCCCAACCAAAGAAAGTAAGTTTTGTTTTTTACAATTGTATAACTAGGTGTAGTGTAACGAAGATGTAAATATAAATTGGTGTAAATACTTCTCTCTTGCAGCAATCCAGCAGGAAAAGTCCCAATGATTAACTGACTAAACATTCCACCCTGTCCCCTGACCCGCACCGTGTTCCATCAAGCTGCAGTATGTCCATCACACCTGCTGTTACATCTCCTTGCCCTAATCAACTCTGTATAGAAATGGAAGTCTGGCTTGGACTTGTCTTGTGGTGCAGGGTTATTGCCTCAAACATTTGGAGGACCTACGCTCAATGAGATGTAGCACTCTGGGCACGAGTGAGCTATTTTTGTAAGAGTTTGTGGGAATTCACATGTTGTAAATGCAAATAAACATGTAGAAGTAAATGTTTTCTTTTGTATGGGGAATTTTCTGTGGTGAGCCTGGGGTATATTTAGCAAATCCATGAATTTGAATGCCACACTAGTTTTGACAGCTAAATGCAAACTCTTAAGGAGTGGAGGGAAATGAGTATTGTCAGTACAATGTGGTGCGGTTGAGTTCAGAATGGGCAATGGGACAAGCTAGTGTATGTCCTTTCCCAAGATGGAAAGTGACAAATATATATTTTTTTTTTTTGAGGAAGGGACGAGGGCGGCAAGCAAAAAAGTTGTCGAAGCTCATCTGTTAAGGGCATAGACTCTCCAGTGCCATCTCTAAGACAAACCATAGATTAAAACCTAAGTGGCAGTGCTTTTTCTCATACAAACTTAAAACTATAAAGCGTGCTACTCTGTGCCCATGGAAAGGTCTTGAGTCGGTATATAAAATTCCAAGACTAATGAAGGGTCTGTTGATGCAAAGGAGCTGCAAACCAATCCATGACCTTTTGAAATGGCCACTTAGCATCTTTAATGCAACCAAACAGAATAAATATCTTATCAAGCTACTGTCTTTAAAAGAGGAACTAGGCAAAACAAGGTCTGTTCTTGCCTGTTATTTTATTCCACGGTAACAGGAAGTGACTGCATGCTGCAAGATGTTACAAACTGAATATCATCCTTTATGCTCTGTCTAAACCCCCAAATACCAGACACCCCTTGTTTAGCTGTTTTAAGGGCAAGCCTGTTTTGCTCATAGGGTTTGCATGTTCTTATCAGTTCCTCCGAAAGTGGCGTGCAGGTGTAATGTGTTAATCTTTTAAATGGTGATCTTATGGGCCAGTGGTTACCAGCAAACAATGTGTGTCAATAGTAGTTTGAAAACTCAGTTCTCAAGTGAGGAACACAAGAAGCTTTGCCTCTGGGAAAAATATCAAAATTTCTTGCCTGTCCTGTCATGTTTTACATACCATAGTTTTACAACACTTAGTTTATTTTTAATGATAAATGTTGTGCCATTTTGTGCTGGCTACATTTATAATAAGGTTTATTGTTACACTTTGCTTGGGCACTATATTTAGTTTGGAAATAAAACATTCCACACTGCCACATGTAGTTTAACTTTAACTATATTCACAAACACTCTTCCTTTGTGAAGAGATGGGGAGGTGCAAATCTTCACCTCTTACTCAGAATACTCAAAGAACAGGATTCAGCCTTTGTCATTTCATCTTTGTCTTCCGTATTTCACCCGTGATGGAAAAAGTCAGAGCTGTTATTGATAGGTGAACACACTTGCCCAAACAAACTGGCTGATCTAGTCTTAGAGAATGTTTTTGCATGCAAATAAATCATTAACTAGCCTGATTCAATATTCCCTACTATAGATTTGTAACTACATGTACCAAAACAATATTTAACTGCATGACACAAATAGCAAAGATGGTTCTAAACAAAAACTTGGACCACATACATAAACATAATATATAGTTTTGTCTGGCAGAGGAAATGATCATGTGTGACTAAAGGCAGGAAGTGAGAGATGTAATGAGAACAATGTGAAGTTCTTACATATTCTCTGTGCTCATAATGACACATAGTTGAGTTCTAAGCAGCCTGTTGTATACAACACTAGTCGTAACTTGTCATAGCTTGTTTAGGCATGTTTTGGCACAGAAACAATTAGACGCACAAATACACAATTAGCTATACCATGCACTAGTGGAGGCCATAAAGTGCCAACTGGATTACTACAGGTTACAGCACTTTTTTTGAATTATGTACAATATAAAATGTGTTGTATTGGCATGTATTTGATGAAATGAAATCCTTGGAGCATATGTGTGTCATCATCTCTCCCTCCCACAGAATGTTGTCATTGTATTGTTACGTAAATCTGTAAGTAGTGTTGGTGTAAGCTTTGAGCACTTTATAACTACCATTTTCATCATGATTTGACTTAAAGCCATTAATTTCTCTCTTTTTTTAAGTGGCAGCCATGATATTTTGACAAATGTGGCACTGATACTATGACTGAAAAACCAAGAATGGAGCATAAAGCTGTAACAGGATGTGGCGAGACAGCATGCAGCATTACAGCAACTGCTTGAAATGACAAGTGAAATGTTAATGTCTTGATTATGAAAACAATATAGATCCATGGGAGTAGTTTAGAAGTTCATATTTCCATGTAGCTATGCAAAAAGCTGAAATTGCTTTTATAAATTGTTAAGTTAGCTGGATACACAGGAAGCATATTCTTGGATCAGCCGTCATGATAAAAACAGTCTTTGGAATGTGCTTGTTGCTAGTGCTAACCCTTACAGTATATTGGCCAAACTAAACTTGGGGATATATGCACAGATCCAAATGCTTATAGCTTTGTTTACATTTGTAGGAGCATTAATACATCTCCCAGAATCCAATTTAATATAATCTGGCAGTCTGTTTGCAGCAAGGATAAATAATAGCTTACTGTGAAACTGCAGCGGCCCTAAGATTTGGGCTAACAGGGGTTTAATATTTGACTAATTAATGGTTGCACTGAGAGCTGTGTTTTTGCAAGCACCATTTACAGTCAGTAGCCTACTTTAGTGGAGACTAAATACAAATACAATTTCTGCTATTTGGGACCTTTTTTTGTACACTATTTTCACATCATGCTATGTGCTGTAAGAGGAACCTTTTAGCAGGCAAGCCCACATCAAGGACAAAAAAGCGTACACTAGGCTACGTATGTGGAGAAAGCTAATACAGTTGGGTTGTGCAATAAAAGATGATATAAAGGAACTAGACATGCCTGCCTTGTCAGACTACAACACAAATAAACAATCTAGCTCCAGAATAAACACTACAACAAGTGTTCAATAAATAATATGGCTAAACGCATCAAGCCCCAAAAGAGGTCTGGTGCTTCTCCATCTCACCACCATAAAGTAGTACATTATTAACGGATGGTGTTCATCTGAGGCCACCACGATCACTCTGAAGCAGACATCCTCAGTCCCTTAAGGTACATCTCTCTGATTTGTCTCTTAGTAGGAGCCTTGTGTAATCAGTGGACAGCAGATGTTCCAGCACCAATACCTGGACTAAAGAGGAGTTCCAGGAGCTAGGAGTCACTGTAGGGTCAGGAGGAGGTCAAAGACATAAATACTACTCAAAGATTAAAATGTATAACTTGTATATAAAAAGTACGTAGCAGAATGCAGCATAAGCAGAATGTATCTGGCTATGAAAGACTATCAACTCCGAAACAAATGATAGATATGCTACCTGGAATATCAGCATCTGTTACCCAGTGCAATTGCAGGCTTCTTAAAAGACATAGTTTGAAGTAACATGACCTAAAAGTTCTTATTTGCTGTCTTCTAACCTCTTGCACAATGTCAACATGACACTCTAATAGCACGCCTAAGCCTTTGTCGCTGTGGTATAGTGTTGTCACAAAACTAAAAATTTCAAACTCAGTTTCAATACTAAAGAATAGACTTGATACTCGATACCGATTCCAATACCACGATGATACTAAAAAACCGTTTAACATCCAATACCACGATGATACTAAAAAACACGTTTAACATTACATTGCAGTACTGTCTTTTACATTGCCATGTGGCCTTATATCTGTGTAATCCCTCAGTCGTCCAGGTAGGTTCTGTCCTGTGAATGTGACTTTTTAGCATTGATAGCTGCACAAATGTTTCGACACTAGTTTTAGTATCAATTAGTATCTCATTTCCTATACTTTTGACAACCCTACTGTAGTATTTGTGTATGTAGGTATTGAACACACACCAACATATGTCTCTGAAATAGTTGAAGTTACTCTGCAATAGTTGAAATGACTTTTTTCAAAGGTAAACTAAAACAGGTTTTGTCTGACTAGTTGCTTGATGTTGTCCATTTACACCTTAGTTGTGTAGCCTACACACTTCACAAGTGCTGCTTCAAAGCAGGATGTGGTTGTGTACATCACTTTCAAAATAACTCTTCAACAGCCTTCTATTTCCTTTTATAGTCAAAATCTTACTCAATACAGTGCTAAAATTGTGACCTGTGTCAGCAATGAATATAAAGTAATCACCATTGCAGCTAAAACTTTGAAATTTTCAAAAGAAAAAAGTAAGTGCCCCTACACATGGAGCTATATAATATGGAGTCAAAATGACTACTTTGAAAACTGGAGCTGTAATAGGTAAGTAATGCATAACAATAAAAACTAGACTAGACTAGACTCCTTATTTTATTTTCAAAAGGAACTCTAACTCTATTAACCAATCAATTCATGGGTTTCAGTTATATGCAATGTTTTGAAGACTTTTTTCAAAACAAGAAATTTTTTTTTTTTTTAATTGTTAATTGCACTAGCAAGTTGGCAGCTAATCTCTCATCATTCTGAAACCCAAAGAAACTGTATGTGTAGTCTTCCTGGTCTCTCATACATTACTCTTCTGCAGCAATATGTCAAAAATATATTCTGGATATGGTGAGACAAGGACCTCTAGTGTGAGAAAAGGAACAATGCAGGAACTCGATATTTTTACTCAAGTACATTTAAACACATTTATAAATGCTGATTTTACTTCATGAAACATGAATTTATTTGGCTAAAGTTTGAAATGAATAATATTACTTTATTAGAACCCTGCAAGCATGGAAATCACTACAAGCAATGGGTGTAGATGAGATATGCCACTAAATACTGTAAATACTAGGAGCCTTACTGCAACAGACAAGTCTTGAACAGATGAGGGCGCTGTTGTAAGGATGAGCACTTCATTACAGTTGAGTGACATGCCTCGCACATGCACTCACTGCACAGTGGTGGTCACTTGACATGATCTGGATACTTGAGACGTCACATGTACAGATTCAGGTTGCAAACTATAATTGGGATGTAAGTCCACATGTTTGACCTGGACAAACATAAACTAAATGGTGCCAGGGAGACTGAATAAAAAAAAACAGAGATGAGATTTTGGACAGCATTTTTCCATGAATCTTCAATATATAAACAATAGAAAATGCCTTTATGTTAAAGCCAAGGAAACATTATACGGTGCTAGGAAATAGTGGTTTGTGTGGTTGAAAAGAAGAAACCATATGTTCCTTAAGCCTGCTAAGCTTTAAATAAAACAAAAGAGCATTTTTAAAGTTTAATTTAAAGTTAGTTATTGAATCTGAAGAAGGTTCCATATTCTATTTTGTATTTCTTTTCCATTGTCCTATTTTTTGCTGCTTTATAGAATGTTTGTTATTAACTGCAAGGAAATTTTGAGAAACAAACATTACTTTATGATGAAGCTGCAGAGGTGGGTAGTTGCATTTACTTAGAACATTTTTCAATTTTTATTTCCCCACTTTCTTGGATTGGAAATTGCACTGAATATGCAAGAAAGGCTGCTCCCTGAGGTCACAGGGCCAGAGTGTAGGACACTGACTGCTTTGAAATCAGTGACGTCAAATTACATGTTGGGGATGCATGTTTCATGCAATAGTTTGTCTCATTTCACTCATAAAAGATTTCCCCAATGACCAATGGGTTCAGTAAGATCACTGAATATAATCATTTCAGTTTTTACCATTTTCTGTAGTTTGCAGAACAGTTTTAGTGGAGAAGGGAAAAAAATTGAAAATGGAATCAAAAATCAATTTTTTTGTGAAAAAATTGACAATTTTCTGGCAAAATCGCCCAGCCCTATTTCAAAGTAGTTTTACTTTTACTTGAGTAATATTTTGAGGGAAGTAACAATACTCTTATTTGAGTAAAAGTTTTGGTTTCTCACTCACTTGGAGTCATCAAGTGTCAAAAGCTTTGTCTTGATAAAATAAAGTGATTTGAACATCTGAATTTCTTACATCTTACCTTAAGATATGATTTTTTGGGTTTAATCTTTGGAAATACCAGAATCTGTGCATTATTCAGTGTTTTGTTTGTTCAGTTGCATTAATTTCAAATCAGAAATTAGACTTTCATTCTCCAAATATTTTTTTACTCTTAGTTGACTATTATCTGTGTACTACTTTTTACTTCTACTTGAGCAATGAAAGTAATGTTACTCTTACTTAAGTAGACATTTTGGGTACTCTACCCAACTCTGTAAAGCTGTTGACCAATTATAGGGAATGGGGTAAACAACAAACAAACCAGCACCACCTGTCATCTTTAAGAGCTAAGCAGAGCAGAAACAGATGTGAGAACTGACCCTAGAAGTGCGAAAAGCCATTAAACATGTTTATGGTCAAAGTTGAAGCTAGCATCTGAGGGGCTTTTACCAGGTAACTTGTGACTGAGAAACACATCAAAGAGAGAGTAGCAGCTAATAACAGACCTATGCTTCTTACAGCAGTAATGATACAGGTATAAAGGAAATCTGCTAAGTTGAATTGGCGAGGAGCTAAAACTCTATGTACAATTGGAAAGGATTAGAAAAGGTTCCTAATCTTCAAAGTGGAGGAAAGTTTAATATGGACTTGTGTTGTGTGTAGAGGAGAACCCTGAACTAATCCCCACCCCCCACCACCACACCTCCCCATACCCCCCTTTTGGTAAACCCACTCCTACTTCCACAAAGTCACAACCTATCCCTCACAGCGCTGTTTCACTCCAGGCTGGAATTTCAGACAGGAAGAAAAGCAAGAGAATTATGGCACAAAGAATATAGTTCACTGCAATTGGGGAGTCTATTTTTTTTCAGAGGATCCACAACTTTTGAAATCACATTTTGGATATATAACACATCTCACAGACTTGTTCCTGGCCAAGCACCTTGACCCTGAGTGGACTAGTAGAAACAATAACGGTCATCCCTGTGGGAACCAAGCTCTTGCAGGTTACAGACATGCAGCCTTTAAACTTGATTGGTACACTACTTCTTTTGCTATATATCTACACAGACTGTACAAATGCCAGTAGGTAAGTCAGTTTTGTATTCATTTTTGCATGAGCTAGACAGTTTCTATGAAGTCGAATGATAGTGAAAAATAATTTACACAAATAAAGTTGGCTTTGGTTTCAATATTTTTGTCACTAATGTCTTTACTAAAAATGTCTATGGGAACGAAGATGCTGCTAAATGTGGCCCAGCAACTGTTGATAACTCAAAAGCACCTGTCACACTCATTTGAAAGGCTATTCTGGTGGATTTCTAGTCTCAGATTCCCCTTCGACCCACTGGAGCCAAGCTGCTTTTAAGATACTGCAGACAACATATAGATCACTCACTGTTATGGGCTTGATGATGTGGAGATGACAGAAAGCTTAAACTGTGATATATAGTCCAGTGTTCTTTTAGCATTATGTCTGAAATGCGCCCAACATCAATTAGCTAATCAGTAATGGGCCTGTGCTGTTCAATGCCATGTTTTATAAGCTAGTTTACATACAAAGCATGAAAAAGTTACATACTGAAAATTAATGCAAGAGCCAGAGATTCTTTGTGCCAGTGAAAATAACTTTATACTATGTTCTCATTTTACCATAAGTTAAATAGATATCCAAGACTGTACAGCCAGTATATTATTAGCATGCTTCTCTTCACCTAAAGCCTATATCCTGTCAGCTGGCTACTGTTCTACAGGAGTTCATGCTTTTACAGTGATGAGTGACTTTATAGGGATGTTTTCACTTCACCAAAAAATTATGGGCATAACTTGGATCACTTTAACCTTGCGATTTATCACCTGCACAGATCACTTTTAGGACAGATTGATTATGTCTGGAATAGAGTTGTCTGAATGATACATCTTACCTGATATCATGCTGTACTTGTCCTCTGCAAATGCACTACAGGCAAGTCCTCACTGGCAGCCAACCAGGTGTGTGTCGCTATGGCAGGAGACTGGAGTGTTGCTATGGCTGGAAGAAAAACAGTAAAGGACAGTGTGAAGGTAAGAACAGTTCATTATAAACGTATGCATGTTCATACCCAGGTATTTGGCCATTGTTAAAGATATTTTAGTTGTTTTTGTACAGTGTGTTGCAATTGTCTGGCTGGAACAGAGCCACCGGGCTCTGTTTAATAGGAAGTGGTGGTCTGTGATTTTCCAACCAAAACTATTTCTGGTGGTCATTTCCTCATGCTAAATGTTTTTTACAGCTCAGTGTGAGCATGGATGCAAGCACGGAGAGTGTGTAGGTCCAAACAAATGCAAGTGTTTCCCTGGATACACTGGGAAGACATGCAATCAAGGTAAACAACAAATGAATACTGTAAAAGCTTGAACACATATTATTTTTACATTTCTATACTTTTCATAGATTTAAATGAGTGTGGGTTGAAACCACGTCCGTGTGAGCATCGGTGCATGAACACTCATGGGAGTTACAAGTGCTACTGTCTGAATGGGTACACTTTGATGCCTGATGGATCTTGTGCAAGTAAGTAACAGTTAAAACACAAAGAAAAGGAGCAGTTAAAACCTGTAATTATGCGGCTTTGCTTAAATGGAGATTCCAGGACGTGCTCTCTGGCTTACTGTCAGTATGGCTGTGAGGAAGTTCATGGGGAGATCCGCTGTCTCTGCCCCTCCACTGGCCTGCAACTGGGACAAGACGAGAGGACATGTGTAGGTGAGTTTATATGCAAATAGTGCCAAATAAGTGCCCTTATCAAGTTAAACAAATATATATATTTATGAGACATAATGTTTACTGGCCTATTTCTCATTACATGTCAGACGTGGATGAATGTGTTACTGGCAAGAACCTATGTCCCTATAATAGACAGTGTGTAAACACGTTTGGCAGCTACTTTTGCAAGTGCCAAGAAGGCTACGACCTCAAATACATTGATGGCAAATATGACTGTGTAGGTAAGGTACACAACATACATGTGTTGAACATTTGTCTCTCCCTCTGCTTATTACGGACACTTCTTGTGATTCCAGATCTGGATGAGTGTGTGAGTGGCGTACATAAATGCAGTCACCATGCAGTCTGTCTGAATAATCAAGGATCCTACAAATGCAGATGCAAAGCTGGATTCAGAGGCAATGGTTTTGAATGCTCAGGTTAGAATACTATGTTTATTACTGAATCTGTATATAAAATGAACTGTGTGGTAATTAGACAATTTTAAAAAGTATATCTATTGTAGTTATAAAATTGTTTCAAAACTGGGTTTACCATTCAATGGAAGTCGTCAGATTAGCCACATTAAACTCCTGCTAATAAGTAGGGCCTTTTGAACCTGCTCTTTACTACAGATGTACTCTACTCTACTCTACTCTCTTCTCACTACAGAGAAACACATTTGTAAAAATAATACATTAAACAGAAGTAAGTTCTTTAAAGATGGAGGGAAACCTGGCTTGCATTTAAAGTAGGCCCACTTTATATAGCGCTGGGGACTGGGTGTGCCTGATAATAACACTCTAGTGTCACAGTGTCACTGTGTCACAGTGTCGTGGGGACTCAGTTAAACATACCTTTATTTTATAGTCAAACCATTTTATCTACGACCTGGAGGAAACCCAGATGATTTTCTCAACGGTGAGATGTTAAAGTAATCACTGCCACTGCTTTGGCTGTTAGCACCGTTGCAACCAGCTTTGCTATAGCTTGTAATATGGTGTGCAGCTTAATAAATGTGAAACTCAGCATGGCCCTGCAAAACTAACAGCCCAAGATTGTATCAAATGCGATTAAAGATAACAATGTGCTAGTTTTTGTGAACTTTTACCCAAGGGTTGTTTCTGCAGTGTCGAGAAAACAAAATAACAGCTGTTACAACATGAAAACAAGATAACATTTGTTTCTTGGGCTTCCTGCTTGTAATGTCTAATGCAGTTGCCTTCCTTCCTGCAGTCATCTCTGAATCCCCAGTGAAGCCTGGAAAACATCAGAACGAGGATATCAAAAACATTATCCCAGAGCCAGTTGTGACAGAGCCACCCAAGGTCAGGCAGCAGCCCTTTGACTATGATGGAGAGGTTTACATCGGGAGTCCCGATGAGGAGAGACCAAAAGAGGAAGAGGAGGAGGAAGAGAACAACCAGCTCAACCCCAGAGGAGATGTGTTCAGTGAGTGTCATTGCATTCATTTCATAGACCCCCCACATCTGCAGCTGGATGTCATTTGGTTGATACTTATCTATGGATGAAATCACCACATAAATCAAGCACCTGAATGTGAGAAAGAGACCTAACTGAAAAGAGGAGGGGGCCTAGAGACATCCGCCACCTCGAGAGGAATTTTCCTCTCCTGACATGTGAAGCCTTACGGATACAACTTATCCTGGGCTAGCTTCATCTCTCCAGAGCAGCTCAGTCTACAAGCCTTTTATTACATTTCCCAAAACAGCTGTTGTGCAAACAGACTTGACTCCGAGTAGGGAGGTCTGTCATCAGCCCTCCAGCTTCTCTAACACTAGCCCTGTGCGGCTGTTCAATAACCCCAGCTGTCACTTGTCTGACTGTTACAAGGGGGGAAGGTTGTTCCAACAGCATTTAAACGCTTCAGGGGCTTCATCCTCAACTTTTAGTTCCCTCTGAAGACATGAGTGACGGCAGGGCAGGTCTACACCTGCTGGCTAAAAGCCCCTTTCTGCTTATTCTTTCGTAGTGATTTGTGAAGAGAGTACCTTCTATATATCTTCTATATAAACCACTATGAATGGAAACAAAGTGTATAACTGTGAAGAATATTAGTTTTAGTTTTACTAGTTTCAGGAAGTAATTATCAAAATGTAAATATATATTTTAAGAAAATTCACAATGATTTTTTTCTGTAATCTCTATGAACAGTTTCAGAGGAGTTTGAATCAGTGTTTGGCCCCACCACAGAAGTTAAAGAAATTGAGATCGCTCCAGTTCAGGAAGGTAAAAGAAACATTATTAAAATTGCTTTTGAGAAAACAGTTATGTTAATAATGACTTTTTCCTCCACAGAATTTATCATGGATTGTAACTTTGATCAGGGAGGATGTGAGTGGGTCCAGGACAAGAGTGATGACATGGACTGGAGCGTAGCATATCATGACAATGGTAACGCAATGATATCACAGAATGACCAAAGATTGACCATATAATTCAAACAGTAGCATATGATCTTTTAAGGGGCTGAGTACTACATGGCCATGAGTGGATTCCTGGGAGAACAAGAGGATGTAGCTAAGCTCAAGTTGCTCTTGAGCGACCGGGCCCAGCAGGGCAGCTTCTGCCTCACCTTTGACTTCCGAGTTGTGGGCAACAATGTTGGCACCCTCAGAGTCCTCCTGGATAACAATGTTTATCCAATCTGGGAGCAGAGCCAAAGCCAAAACCAGGCCTGGCAGACAGAGTTCCTCACTGTAGCCTGGAGAGAGAAGGCACCAGAAACGGTAAATCATACTTGATTGATGTACTTTCTCTGTTGGAATATATTGTAGGAGTTACCAAAGGAGGCCATTTGAAAAAGATTTGTATTATATGATTGAAGATTTGTACTATATGTATTGAGTGTATAAAAAGTGAAATATTAATTCAGCACTTTCTTTTACCAGATCATATTTGAAGCTCAACGAGGAAGTGGTGTTGGCGGAGAAATTGGACTGGATAATGTTGTGCTGACTTCAGGCCCGTGTCAAGATGATACCAGCCCAGACTTTTAGGAACCTGTTCTTGTTAATTATAAAATGTGATGTAATTATTTCATTTCATTTTTCCTTCTGAACAATGACCTATTCCCTGATGTGGTCTAGTCCAAACACTATTTAGGTCCACTAAAATCTCATATTTAGGTCTACTCTGGCAAAGCTCGGTTCAATTTTGTTATGGAGTTTCTTACAGACCTCAGGGACAGTGACAGATAATGTCACAGTATTCAGTTTTCAGTAGGCCTGTGTAGCTATTAACTAAAGCTGTCTAAAAAGTTATGAGTTATTTTGAAGTAGACCTAATGTAAATTCTCTTAAAGCATGTAATTGTAATTTCCTGAAGGCTGCTTAGTATATTAGTCTATAAGTAATGGTGCATAACAGCTGTAAATGTTGCTTATTATGTACAAAAATACAATAAATATGTTTTTTTCTATAATGTTTTGAGTAGTTTATAATTAGCCAGGTTTACAGAGCTGCGTGAACAACTGATTGCAAACTGGAAAACAATCAAGATGTTCTAAAAATCAACAGGCTAACAATTACACAGAGAGTTTCTATTTTACCTAGGGTTAGTATACTCACATTATGTAGCCGTGTTAGTTCACATACATCACAGAAAATGTTATCAACTTACGCTGCAGCTTATCAGCCCCAGCATGTCAGTAAGGACCATAGACTGTACGGTAAGGACCAGGACCAAACAACAAAGTAGGCCATCTTGTGGTTGTTTCTGAATATTACAATCAGCGACAGTTGAAATATAATTAATAATCGGACAGAGTGTTAAATACTTCTTTAAGACATTAGAAAAAAATATAAACCTGGAACATTTATTAATGAATCGCATTTTATTTCGTGGCTGATACGTCCCTTACGTAAGCACGCACAGCATGATCACATGATCTGTGTAGCCATCGTTAGCTTGATGTGCTATCTGCTTTGTACATCGGGTTAGGATTTTTACAGGAAACATAACCCAGTTGTACGCCGTCCTGTCCCGCGTTACAGCTGTTGCTTATTGTTGTCATATGTTGTAATCGGTGCATTGTTCGTCGACAAAGAGAAAACGTCAATTTAAGACAGCACGGTAAGATATAATGCACGAGTTACATCATGCCAGTTCATTAATGTTTCAGCTCTGTTCATGTAAAGGAGCTAACGCAGAACTGAAACATTCACATGAGTTAGAATCTTTTATCTTATGCATTCTGGTCTACGGGTATTCTGAATATATAGGCTATTCAATCCAGTGTTTGCGGTATTTTACGTAGACGTTGTCAAAGTTAAACGACTTCCTTGTTCGTAATGATTCACTAAACGCTAATGTTTGGTTCTGTTATTGTGTTACAGCTGATTAAACTTTAAGCGACAGAGCTGCTCCATTCAACATGACAAACATGACCATGTGACCGAGAAAAGAGTCTTGAATGCATGATCTGGAAGCAAAGAAGACCCAGTATATCTTGGGTAAGATTTATACGTACAAGCATGATTGAAACGCTCTAAGTAAACATGCCTGAATTGTGACATACTGATGTGTATGTGTTTTTGGTATAAAATAGATCATTATTATTGGATTGTTGCACAAAGCTAAACGTCATGACGTCCAAAACATCCCTGCTGAAAGTCATTCTCCTTGGTGATGGAGGAGTTGGGAAGAGCTCTATCATGAATCGGTATGTCACCAATAAATTTGATGCACATCTTTTTCACACTATTGGAGTTGAATTCCTCAACAAGGACTTGGAGGTTGACGGCCACCAGGTAACTCTGCAGATCTGGGATACTGCGGGTCAAGAGCGCTTTCGAAGTCTGAGAACTCCATTCTATCGTGGCTCCGATTGCTGTCTACTTACGTTTAGTGTAGATGACAACCAAAGTTTTCTTAATTTGGGCAATTGGAAGAAGGAGTTCATTTATTACGCTGATGTCAAGGAGCCTGAGAAGTTTCCTTTTGTGGTATTGGGCAACAAAGTAGATGTGACGGAAAGGCAAGTGTCCACTGAAGAGGCTCAGCAGTGGTGCCAAGAGAATGGTGACTATCCTTATTATGAGACTAGTGCCAAGGATGCCACCAACGTTGCTGTGGCGTTTGAGGAGGCGGTACGCAGGGTATTGGCAATGGATGAAAGAACGGACCACCTTATTCCTACAGATACTGTCAAGCTTCACAGAAAGCCTCGCTCTGCTGCCACTTGCTGTTCATAACATGCACAGGATTAACATTAAAAATTGTAATGCTTTGTGATGAGGGGTTCCAGTGGTACAGTGCTGTGAAAAATAAGAAATTATGCTAATGCTACTGGTTTTACGATTTGTTATATAATAATGAAAATAGCCAGAAAAGCTGAAAGATGGCTTTTGCCTAAATTACATTAAACAAAACACTAAATACAAGATAGAACTGAACTTAAGGATTATGGAGTGGACATTTCACAAGCAAAAAAGCTGAACATATAACTAAAATTGTAATGTTTTCCTTGCTAATCATATGCATATTTTATTCTTTTATAGACATTTTTTGTGTTGCTTCTTGTGTATAAAATTTATTTGCTATGCCTTTTGTAAATGCATTCCCCAACATGATAAAACCAATGTATTTATCAAACCATTTATCATATTTAATACAATTCAATAACTATACCTATAACAAAATAACTAAGGTAGATATTTGAAACTAACAAATCAAGGTTTGTGATGATTGCACTTTATAAGGTTGTCTTAACATACTATCTGTTTAGGTTGTCTGTTGATGGCACTGGGAGACATGTATAATACTTATATGGTGAATTGAAAACTTCTGAAATGATTATTTTACTTAATCTGAGAAATATAGTTGAATTTTTAGGTTCAATACAAATTTGACAACCCACAATACTCCTTGGATTACATGACCATCCTGACATGAGATCTAAAACAAATCAAATAATGATTATTACTGCAGTGTCACTAAAATAATAAATCTCACAGAAAACATGTTGTTTTTTTCTCTTTTATATATTATGATTAAAAGGAAGACAATTTGATAAAGATATACACAAACTTATACAAATGGTAGTAAATGTACATTGAAAAGTGTCCATGGAATTGTGGACAATAGACAAGACCAGTTTAAACTTACAAGAGGGCATATTATACAAGCAAAGGACATACATTTCCAGAACATCTGTGGGTTAAAGCATTGGGATCAGCTCAGAAGATGTTTCTTCCCGAGAAACTGCACTTTTCTCTCGAAAGCCGTTGAGCGAATTGGTGCATTGATTTCATAGAAGGGATTCATAGCAAACTGGAAGAAAAACATACAATAAAATACAGAATTACAGCATTTTAAAATAAAACTACTTACCTTAATATACAAGTCATACACATCATTAAAAAAGTTCTTGATTCCATCTTCTTGTCTTACATCATGGAGCATAATGAATCTTATATGTATGGTTAGTTAAAGAAAACAGTAATGGTAACACATTCATACAATACGGAGATATCTTATTTAAGTTTCAAAAGGATATGTCCTGCGGTGACAAACGCAGAGACGAACCACTCGTTGAATTTGTCCACAGTTTTTAAATACATGTTATTGGACAACCACATATTTTCATCCACTAAATCCAACGCAGCATGTGCAATAAACTGGTTCAGGTGCCGATGATCGTCCTGTGAAGAGTTGCATTCACAAATGTTATAAAAATCTTCATTGTGATCAAATAGCCATTTAGGAAGTTAACCTGCTAAAAGAAATAATGAAGCGTTGAGAGAAGACAATCTAAATGGCCTGTAGCGTTAATTATTGAAGGTAATACACATGCTTATTTACATGTAAATTATTAGATACACAAGGTCAAAGCAACGACTTGACAAGACAAAAGAAAAAATTGCAGCATTATGAGATGGATACCTTTGACTCAGGCTTCCCAGTTGGCAAGAACTCCATCTCAAATACGGGGTTGTCATGATGTCCAACCATGACAAAATAAAAACTACCAGACATCCTTTATTCTGTAATCCTGAACTTTAGCTGGACAGAAATAATCATGTTAATAGAAACAAAGTAAAAGACATTTGCTTATAGCGGCTAAGCTAGCAGTCGCTTTATCATAGTTAGCCATAGTAATTCAAGCCTCCTGGGGAAATATCGCGCATTCATGCACGTCATGCTTTTATAATTTCGTAAAACCAGAATTCTAGTACTAAACACAATCATGTTACAGTTGTTTTTTCGCAATTTGTTTACCTGTTAATTGGTTCCTTGAAAAACGCTAAGTGGTCGCAAGATAATGACGTCAAAATAATAGCTTTGTACTAGCTAATAATAAATAAAAGGCAAGGTGGTAAAATATAAATGTCGGTACAAAAATAACAGCACACACTAATTTCTATGTATTTTACAAAACGCACCCTGTTGTGCATCCAGCTTAAAAAGCCACTGAAAAAAGCCAAAACATCGTGACATCATAACTAAGCGCCTGAAGCA
Organism: Periophthalmodon schlosseri; assembly: GCA_000787095.1. Lineage (NCBI taxonomy): Eukaryota > Metazoa > Chordata > Actinopteri > Gobiiformes > Gobiidae > Periophthalmodon > Periophthalmodon schlosseri. The sequence continues at coordinate 5,647 of KN485610.1, read as the reverse complement.
AATTTGACGTTGACGGTTTAAATGAAGACACGCCTCTTCCAGAGTTTGTCACGGGGATTTGTTTGTAGCAATTGTAGCTTGGCTGATATCAAATGAAACTCCGTTTTGGAATATGTTTTAAATGATTTATTTTTGGCCTGATATGATTGCTTTAAATTGGGCAAGGGATCGTATGAGGATGGACGCCGTGGCATGATACAAAACTAACAAAGTGTCTGTTCTCTCGTAACCGACTTCTTAAGCAAGCAGCAATTATGTCTGCATCTAGGGAAGAAGCGCTGTCTCCCGATGAACTAAGAAAGAGACTTTATCAAACATTTAAAAGCAAAGGACTGCTTGATACACTAAAAGTAAGTCACATTCTTTTTGTCATCCCGGTTTTCTGTGCTTTATTAACTATTCGTCTCCTTTAGACACAACTGAGGAATCAGCTGATCCAGGAATTAAAGCACCCACCTTTGACAGGGGGCAAGTCACCAACATCTGTGAAGTGTGATTCTGGTTGGGCCACTGTTTGTAATAGCATAGTGGCTGATTATCTTCGAAACTCAGGATATGAGTACAGCCTGTCTGTATTTAACCCAGAATGTGGTCTGACCAAAGACAAGGTAAGTTCTGATTTGTTTTTATGTGTGTAAATAATGAAATCACTCATTGTATTTATGAAACTCTATAGATGCTTACAAAAGAAGATATTCTTAAGTTTGTGAAAATTGCTCCAGAGTCGTCTTTGTACAAGGCACTGGTATGTCTCTTTGCAAAGCTGAATATTTATTGACAAGCAATAATACTAACAGTATCATGTTTTTCAGTCGGCTCAAGTAAATTGTGATAAAAGTAAGAATTAATTTAACCAACATGTTGCAAATTGCCCAGACCTCTGTAATGCTACTTCTCCCCTCAGGTCTCCTCATGTCTCTCCTGGTGCAGTTAAGCCAATGTCCCATCCATGAACAAGGCAATGATGTGGTCACTCAAACAACCAACATGTCAAGCTATGGGGACTCACTTGGTTGGCCTTTTAAAATTCCTTGTATATTTGTTATGTCAAAATTTGTTTTTAATCACAGGTTATATTTTTTCTATTTGTATTTCCCAGTTGAAAAGATGAAAATGATTGACATGGAATATGACAATCATACTTGCAGAGGTAATACATTTTTCACTCTACAGTCTAAGATGGAGTCGTATAAAAAAGAAATTGAAGAGCGGCTACAAGATGAAATGAAAATAAAGGTGCAGACTTTTTACACAATATTGCAGTAATTCATTATGTATTAATTAAAAACATCTTTCAAGTGATTCTGAATGTACTAATTTTAATTTACCATCTCATCTTTGGCTTCATAGTTGCAGCATTTTAAAGATGTTGAACTTGCTAAAGTGCAGATAGAAGAAAAAGCTAAATTTAACAAAGAAATTGTTAAACTGAAACATGAATTGGAGGAGACATATGAAATGAAAACAAAAGCTCTCATGGAACGTGAGAAAAACGCCATAGCCCGGCTACAAAAACAGCAAGAGGTAAAGTAATAGAACATCGTGCCTGCTAAATGCTGTGGCACTATTTTGATATATAATACATTCTTGTTTATAGATTGAAGAAAAAAATCTCTACATGCAAAGGCAAGAAGTACTTAAGGAAATTGAAGCAGTTCGGAACAGGGAGAGTGAGTTGAGGATCAAAATGGAGGCCTTTGAAAAGTAACTATTCCTTTTTATTGCTCTTTAACTTAGGTGATGAGCTACTGTAAGGGGAGGTTGTGGGGAAAAATGGGTTTGTGTTTTTTCATAGAAATTGTCAGATTCATGAGGAAAAGGTGAAGACAACAGTGGAGTTGTTGAGGCGAAGGGAAGTGGCTGTGAAGACCTTGGAGGACACACATGACCAAAGACTTAGAAATGAACTTTCTAGGTATTGTATGTCATTTTGAAATCTACTACTTGAATTCTTTTTTGTTTCAAAAAATATTTCTTGTTTTTCTCAGGTATCAGCTTGAACTCAAGGAAGAATTTGTCAAGAGAACAGAAAAATTGACAGAAAATGAGACCCGAAATAAAAGTGTGTATAAATTATCTTTTGTAAAGTTACAATTTTCTTAAACTACATTTTGTCTATTTTTTTTCTGTAGTGGAAACGGAACGTCTTTTAAAGGAGTCAGCCGAGCTGGACGCCAAATTGGAAGAGCACGTTAGACTATGTTCAGAGATCAAACAGCTGAAGGTAAACACTATCACAATTGTATTTGGTAATCAAATGCTCATTCATTTTTCAAATGTTGACTTGAGAATTATGCCCCACGATTTGGCATAAGATTAAGTAAATAACACAAATTATGTTATTCTGGTGGCTTTTTAGATGCAGGAAAATAGGTATGCCATATCAAGAATGTTAGGCTAGCAGCATCGTGGATTATCTGGTGTATGATGTTGAGCTATGTCTAAATACTTAGGCATAGCTCAACATCTCTATTTCTGAACAGATTGAGCTAAACATGGCACAGCAACAGCAGTCCATACTGACTGAACAAAAAGAATTGCTTAAAGAGAAGCTTGAAACCATGAGTAACTACACAAGCCTTAAATCAGAGAGAGCGGAGCTACAGGGCCAGCTGCGACTGCTGGGCAAACAGCTGGAGGAGGCGCTGGAGGAGAACAGCCATCTGCGTGCAGGTAAGAGTTGCTTCATCCCAGGCGTCAGCATACATATGATCTAATAACTGTGTAACTACAGTCTCTTCTGCAATGGTGACACCATTACCTCCATATTATGTTTGTTATTTTTGCGTTGTCATTGTTAAAAGCAGGATCTTTAACTGAGCATGTAAACTATTTCATTCTTGTCTATTCACTATTTTCTGGGATGCAGTACATGTTCTTTTTCAATTGCCTTGCCTCTTTGCTGCAATTTTGTATCTTGGCACATAAATCTCTAAAAAGAAGCTGAGTGGATGAGGAAGAGGAGTGAAGTGAAGAGGAAAGGAACGCACGCAGAGCAGATAGAGGCCTACTCTTCTATCTCTCAGGGCTACAGGAGCATTACTGTACAAAGATGTGGCAGGGGACCCATGCTTTTGTCTTTATCTAACTGCTGCTCACTAATTTTAAGACGCAAGGTTTGTGCAATACAAGCCTGGATCCATACAATGTATAAATCCAGCTTCATTATTAGTCAAGCTGGGATAATCAGGTAAAAAGCAACAAGGGAAGGCTGAATTATTTGTAAGGTAGTTTTTATTATATAATTTAAATTAAATTCTATCATAAGAATCTTCATTCTTTCATTTCACCCATATTGATCATACAATGATCACAAAATCTCAAGAAAACCTGATTTTACACACAGATATGCAGAGGATCCAGAGCACCCAAAGACAGGCAGAGGAAGATGGAGACAAACAGAAACAGGTGCTGCAGGCTCAGCTCCAAAGTGAGGTCAGTATCAAGACAATATCTGACTGTGGGAAAACATGCTGTGAGCTAACATCAGTGATGGCGCACCTTGGAGAACAATAATTTATGTATTCCCTTAGTCTGGCTCTGAAGACTAATAAATAATATATATAATATATATCATGACTCAGTGAGCGTGTCCGTGTGTGTGTGCGTGTGTGTGCAGGTGGAGCGCAGTGCTCAGCTCAGAGCACAGCTGATGGAGTGTGAGGAGAAGGCCAAGTGGATGAACAACCATGTGGACGATATTAAGATGCAACTGCAGCAAACACAGCAAGGTACATTGCACTGCGCCAGACAGGTAAAAGCTGAACAGGCAAGGCAAGTTTATTTGTATAGCACAATTCATACACAAAGTAATTCAAAGTGCTTTACAGAATGAGAAAGACATTCAAATCACAATACAACAAATCAAAACATAAATAATCATAAATAATTATCATAAAATTAACATTAAAAGAGAAGAGTGCAGAATAAAAACCTTTCAGTCATATGCACAGCTAAACAGAACCAGGCCTGGATTTAAACATTGTCATAGTAGAGGCCTGTCTCACATCTTCAAGAAGACTGTTCCAGGTTTACAGTAGTCTAACAGTTACAGTAGTCTAACCTACTGGAGACTAATGCATGGATAAGTCTCTCCAAGTCTGGTTTTGATTTGATTTTTGCAATGTTTTTTAGATGGTAAAAAGCTGCAGATGTTATTGATTTGATGTGGCTGTTAAAGTTTAAGTCTAAGTCTATTATTACCCCTAGATTTCTAGCCTGATTTGAAAGTTTTAGAAAGAGAGACTGGAGGTGACACATTCTCTTTGTTTCCTTGGGCCAAAGACTCTGACTTCAGTCTTGTTTGAGCCCTGGGACCCCTGTTGTTCAATGCTGTTGTTCAAAACAGCACTTTACCAAATATATTTTCAATAAAATATGTAAACATGTAAGTAATGAACCAAGGAATATGATTCAGATTACCTTTAGGTGATTATGGTGCAAAGATGCCAAAGTTAAACCTGCTGAATCAAAGAATAGTTGTCATATATTTGTTTTTATTTTATTGAGTTTAGGTCCAAGCAGCCCAACTCCTTGTACATTTACTTGTGCATTTGCAGATATAAGGGAAAGAATTTTAGATTTTTAGATTTTCTTTTCACACAGTACTATAATAGGACAATAAAACATGGTATTTTTCTTTATTTTTTTCACAAAGCATGTTGCATGAGTTGTGTACTTAGAGTGATAGCTATATATTAGTTGTCATCACTTTTGCATCAGATGACACCATCAAGGATATATATAGATGTATATTTCATCATATAAGATCATGTAAGTCCTTGATGGAAAAATAAGAAGGACAATAGTCTGTCTATTGTCTTTTCTATTCTTATGGTGGTTGGTTGTAGTGCCTATGTAGTGTTCATCTTTCCTTCCTCTTTTTTTTCCTTTCTTCTACAATTCCTCCCCTAATGGCAGCTCTTGAAAATGAAGTGCTGCGTAACCCCAAGCCTTCTCTTGTTGACCGCTCCATTCTGGAGATCTGCTCTGATCACCTGGTTCCTCCTGACATGTATGTGGACAGAACAGTACTGAAGGCCACGGCACATTATGATTTGTCTAAAGCAGACGGATCCTTGCATGGACACACCTGGAGTAACACATTGGAATCTGACATGGATCTTATTGCTGACGCTAAAGCCCGAATGCTCGAGTTGCAGAGAGAAGCTGAGACTATTGAGGAAGCCTATAGGAACTACCAGCAGAGGGCAGTGGTGTCCAACATCTCACACATGCTCCTCCCAAGACCACTTTCCCCACAGTATCCTGCTCCTCACCCAGACTCCCCACTGAGGAGACGGCCACACAGACTGCTCTCTCCCAAAGCTACCGGGACCCCCCCTCTAATATCACATGACACCAGAAAAGCCTCTGAAAGTCAACCTAAAGTGACGTTTTTAGAAAATCCTGCCGAGACCCTGTTTTCTGGGTTTTTAGCTGGTCATGGTGCTCATCAGCTGACAGAGCCCTTATATGAAAGAGACCAACACTTTGGAGATGTAAGCCCCATTCCAGCCAAACGCACATCTCTTCCTCAAGAATCACCTACAAGAAATAAGGATCAAAAAGTAACAGAAGGTAATAGAACACATATATAACCATACTATTTGCAATATGACTGAATATGAATAACTATATTGCAAAA